>REGM01000260.1:370228-409300 GCA_004194415.1 Aurelia aurita | reverse complement strand
CCTACCCCCCCTCTCGACGCTCCTGCTTTTAGATGGTAGGCCTAGATGACCTAGTAATCAGGGCTCTAGCTTCATCTGAGTTCCTACCTCACAAAGATTGAACTGTCAAACAAGGTGATCTTAGTTGTATCTAAATGCATTTAATCTATATAAATTTCTGAATAAGAAGCATTTCCGGAAAGTTGCTACATGTAAAAAATTGCTTCCTGGCAAAAGTAAAACAGTTGGTCGTAGATTTAGAACCAACATTTTCCTACATTCCCCCTAAAGCTTTTAATTCTTCTGGTTTTAATTTTGTGTGCCTAAGAAAACAGATGGCTAACGACTGTTCTCTGACGTTTCGACCGCCTTGTTTCATCGTTTCCTGGAGCAGGCAAAACTAATGTCCTAACAGTTCTAACTGTGTTTTAACTACCTGTTTTGATTTTGTACAAGGATCCCGTCTAAACCCACAATTAAGGTTTCTCAACAGAAAAGCCACCCCATTTCTATTGAAATCACTGCATTTTGAGACCCATATTTAGGGATTTTGAAGCTTTCAAACCCACCCTTATGGGCGGCACTACCCCGTTCGGCTATATATGGGAGTTACCCCCCCGGGGATGAGCCAAGCCAGCGGGGCGAACTAATTTCTTCCCTGCCTGTCGCGCTGCAAGAATATTTGGCCGAAAGGAGACAATTAGTCAACTGAGCAACTGCTGATCCCATTTTCCATTTGTACAGCAAATGAGCGAGGCTTGCTGATAGTTCTTCCATACCATTCGTCAAGTTTGTAGGTTGTGTTTCCCTGCGTTCTTTGACTTCAAGCCTTCACTTCGATTCGGAGTTGCTGCGAAATAAAAGTACCTGTAGATTTTGCTTGCTTTACAAGGACTAGGTAAATTTGTTTTATTTTTCGTAAAATGAGGTTTCTTCTTCGTATTTAGCAATAGCATAGCGTTTTTTTATCTTTATTTTTGATTGCATTTTGTTTCGGAGGAGTGACGGTTGAATAAAGGCTCGGTTTTTCTGCCTGATCTAAAGATGTGTGAGCGGATCGCTGCTGGCTGGTGAATTTAAAATGTGATCAAAGGTTTATACACCGTTAGAGAAAACGTTATTCCTTCCCTTCATATTCTTCCAATCATAATCGATCACTTTCAAGCAATGTTCTCATACTTACTTTCCAAGGTTTATTTACCCGCAATTTTTTTTATTGCGCCAAAAGTTGCAACTACAAACAAACATCAAAGCACGGGGTGGGGGGGTTCTTCCATAGTAAAGGTACCTGGGGATGCGCCGCGCTCCAGGGTGTACTTTCTCGGACTTCTAGTCTAGCCAAGGGTATGCTTTTTGGCAATTTTAGTCTGGGCCAGTCTAGGCAAGGGTATAATTTTTGGCAATTTTCGTCCAGGAAAGGCCAAATTTTCTTAATTTGTGTCTAGAAACCCCAAATTTTGGCGATTTTGGTCTAGATAAGGCGAAAGTTTGGTGATTTTTGCCTAGAAAACGCAAATTATTGCACTTTTGGTGCAGAAATTAGTCTAGCCAAGGGTATCATTTTCACAAAAATTGGTCTAGCCAACGGTACCTTTTTGAAGATGCTCGCGGCACACCCCTATCCGAAATTTGGCCAAGAACCCCCCCCCCCCGTGCATCAAAGGCGTTTCAATATCTTTATAACAGAGGTGTTACACTAATCGTAAAACAATACGACAATTTGTGTTACGATTGTACGAAGCGGTGCACTGTGATCCAGGGCATCTAATAAATGTCAAAAAATAAAGTTCCGAATCCCAAATTTATTTCGGGCTTGCATCATGTAGCATAACCTAGGGGTTAATGTGCTGTAGATATTTTCAAGATTGGTCAAGAGAAAGCGGAGATATTAATTTTTAAAGTTGGGCCTAGATTAGGCTTTTGTTTACATAACCTGCCTTGTTTTGATCGCACTTTACAACTTTATGTTTCTTGGCTCAGACATGACCGATCTTTTTCATTTTAGTCTTAGTCTGATCCTCTAAATGTGTGCTACAAGGCAACGTTAAGCATTCTGAAATAATATGCCTTTTTATAACCGTTTTTGGACAATTGTATAATGGTACTTTTCTAACAAATTTCTGTCTTCAAAAATAAATTATGAAATTCAGAGTTGAATACAAAAAATGTAGGTTTCGCTATGCTCTTCAAAAAAATTTCAAAAATTAGAAACACCTTTGTAGCAAGTTTCTACCAAAGGGATCGTGCCAATTTTCACCCAAAAAATTTCTATGACTTTTTTCATTTCAGAAGTTGTGAATCTGATTTCTACAGTTTTTGGATGTTTTACCCCTTAAAGTTTAAAAGACATCTGATAAAAGGCCCAACGGTGACCGGACCTCACTTAGATGACAAACCCATATGATAATGAAACTTTGAGGCATTTTGCAAGGTATTATTTCTAAAAAAACTAGGACGATTCACAAATTATGAATTCTTAAACGGACAAATGGTGACAAAAGTTATTTTTGCCTTAAAATGTTTCACTTGCAAACTTAAAAGAGGAAGAAATGGCAAACCTTTGACCTTGCATCGTTTTTAAGCAAAGGGAAAGCTTTCCGTTTCACTTTATCTAATTTTTATCACGAAATGTGCAAGAAATGTACAAATCTTGTAACAAACTTGCAAAATGAAAATAGCCATATACATTTTTTGGGTGAAAATTGGCACTATCCCTTTGGTAGAAACTTGCTACAAAAGTGTTCCTAATTTTTGAAATTTTTTTGAAGAGCATAGCGAAACCTACATTTTTTGTATTCAGCTTTGAATTGCATAATTTATTTTTGAAGACAGAAATTTGTTAGAAAAGTAACACTATGCAATTGTCCAAAAACGGTTATAAAAAGGCAAAATATTTGAGAGTGCTTAACGTTGCCTTGTAGCACACATTTAGAGGATCAGAATAAGACTAAAATGAAAAAGATCGGTCAAGTCTGAGCCTAGAAACAAGAAGTTGTAAACTGTGATTAAAACAGTGCCATGCCTCTACAGGTTATGTAAACAAAGGTCTAATCTAGGCCCAACTTTAAAAATCAATATCTCCGCATTCTGTTGACCAATCTTGGAAATGTTTACAGCACATTAACACCTAGGTTATGCTACATGATGCAAGCCCGAAATAAATTTGGGATTCGGAACTCTATTTTTTGACATTTATTAGATAAATTGGGCCTAATGGATCACAGTGCGGTGCTTTTATGAGTATTCCCTACGGTCGCCATTCTATTCATTACAATTGAACCGCATGAGTCAACTTTCAATCTCGCAAATAACCGTCGGTGATTGGCTTATAAACAATAAACCTTTCAAAAAGTTGTGCTGCCCGCGCTCTTCAGCGGGCTGTTAACAGCTCGTTGTCCTGATTATAAAGTCACTGTCCTAGTTATAAAGATATTCTATTGAGGCTCAGCCTGTATTTTGTCTGCTGTTTTATCCAAAGGTGGTAGCTCCTATCGATAGCTTGGTGTGTACCTCTTCTGGTAAAAAGAAGGAGGACCCATCACAAAAGAATCTTTTTCAGAGCACAACGTATGTCATACTATTATTAGGGAAAATAAGCTATTGTTACAAAGTGTATTATAAAATTTGCTAATTGTCCTTCAAATCTCTTGGATAAATGTAAAAAGATTTTCTAGAAACATTAATAAAAATCAACATCTTAGTTCTCTACATATTCACATCATAGTCATACCTGTGGATTTTCAGTGGAAATTTTTGAAAAATCATAAAAAGAAAACTAAAACGTTCTGGAGCGGGCCTTTTGTCAAAAGTCTTCCCAAGACCTGCAATAATTTTGGATATTTACACCTAACATAGAATCACCTAGATTTTTTTTTTTTTATTCAATTAAAAGATTTACAATAACGAATTACCTAAAACACTACATTTAAACTACTTTACAACACTACAGGCACGATACCACAGGGAGCAAAATACAATGACTACCCCATGGCAACCACACAAAACATGCAACTGAAATTACAACTAAATAATACAACTACGAAAAACTACACATAAACGATTAACTACTGATAAATACTGGAGCCTGTTTTACATTGGATGTCAGGCCAGCATAGGCAATAATGCTGAGCAACAGAAACCCCGACCGAGAGAACAACAACGACAACAACCACCGCCGCCACTGCTCCCCCCGCAGAGTCCCTATCGATCCAGACACTGTGCCTATGCTGTGCATAAGGTTCGCAAATGTTATGGGTTTAAATTAGCTGAAATTATGTATGGATGAATTTTCATTCACACTATATCTGCCTAACATCAAATGTAAAACAGACTTACAAACAAACGGGGAGAAAAATAAGGACTTAGTGGTTGTGTTGCGCATAACAAAGTTGGAGATTATCCAAGCCGACCAGTTCTGTGGATGAAATTTAGTGTCAGCTCTAGTATATTTTTATTAACGTAATTAGAAAAATCTTTATCACCATACAATAAATATTGTACCAGAACGTTGTTAGGAAGGCTGTTAAATTGGACAAATGGTCGTAACAATTCCGAAACTCCAGCGAGAAGATCTCGTCGTTGAATGTCAAATGAAGGGCAAAACAACAGAAAGTGCTCTGTATCCTCAATACCATCGTTCGTTGGGCACATTGGGTTCACGGTATCCCGAAAATTATGCTTGAATTTGTGAAAATTCAATTTACTGAGACCGACCCTTATTTGGAAAAGATACGATAAGCCTATTGGGTCATGAATCCCGAAGACAGATTTTGCAGGGGGGCGAATTATTGACAGAAGCTTTGTCTTAAAAACAGCAAAAGATGGTGCAAGCCTGATTTCAGGATCGAGTTTATTCCATTCAGAGATGCAGTTTGGATAGTAACTTGATTGAAATTTTTCTGTTCTTGCCCTCATTCGCCCGATAACATCCCGATTGCGAAAAGAGTACTGCGACTGATGAAGTGGTGGGATTGGCTCCTTTGTATACAAAGGGGTGAGATTATTCATAATCTTGTAGAACAAAGTAAGGCGCCTACTCCACCTTCGGGCACTTAGTGACTCCCAGCCAAGCTCTGCGTACAGTTTTTCGCGTGAAGTTCCCCGCCATGTTCCAGTTACAGCAAGAGCAGCAGAATACTGAACAGACTCTAATTTTTCCATTAAACTTGGTAAGATGATGCTTTGACTGAATTCACATACTTTAGCTGGAATATGATAGATAACATCCCCGTAGTCCAGGTGGGGTCGCACATAAAGTTTATATAATTCGTTTAGGGTATGCCTGGGGAGATATTTGGAGAGATACTTTAGCAAACCAATGCCCTTTCTCGTTTTAGAGATAGCAGACTTAATATGAGCTGAGAAAGAAAGCTTAGAGTCCAAGATGATACCTAGGTGTTTATGTTCATTTACTTTTTTCACGGGTATGTTGTTAAAGAGGATCACTGGATGATCTATTTCAGTTCTTTTCCTTGAAAGTAATAATTCAACAGCTTGTTTTTGCGGATTGGTATTAAATGACATCCTCCAATCGTGGGCCCACTGATTTATCAACTCCAGGTCATGGTTCATGCATTGTGCAGCTTCATTAGCTTCTCGGGCAACCGTGAACAAGGACGTATCATCGGCGAAAAGTTTAACATTACATCTCAAACCTACGTGAGATCATTTATGTACACAAGGAATAACAATGGTCCCAAGATAGAACCCTGGGGCACTCTTGCTAAAATATCTCCCCAATTAGAACATTGTCCGTTCAGAACAGTTCGCTGTTTTCGATCCTTAACCCTATTCTAACCGGGGGGCGTTTTTCGCCCCCCCCCCTACCAAACTTATTTTAATAGCTTTTAAACGATGATAGCTATAACGCTGAAACTTCTTTACTTTTATTAAAATTTAATTGGCAACCAAAAAATTAAAATTTCAATGCCTATTGTTTAACCACGCGACCACCAGGTGCCCTTATTTGGAGACAGGTCACAAAGAAAATCACTAAAACGGCTCTAATTTCTTTACTTCTTCTCAAATCTCATCAATATATACACCATTCGATTCGTCTTGATGATTACTTTCATTTGATATATAATTTATCTATATTTGCTGACATCAGCAATTTTTAAATTTTATGACGTCATCAATCTTTATGACGTCATATCTCTAATTAATTAGCAATTTTTGATTGAAAAATCATGGAATGATTTCAAATATTGATGAAGACGTCTGATTTCGCCAAGTAAATGCGAAATTGATGGTGTTTAAGCATCATTATTGCGCTAACAATTTTGCATTGAATCTTATTGTCCATAATTAATTAGTTAATTAATTAGAAACCAAAAATATTGGTATAAAACTACATGAAATTGCAAATTAAGGATATCAAGCAGGTATCTGGATAGTTTTATGGTGATTCCACCCAGTTATTTAGTAAAAATAGACCTTTTTATGCTAATAGCTCGATTTTGTCAAAATTTGCATTGTTTTTGGTTGCCTAAAAAATTTATAAATTTATAAAAATTTATAAATCGATAAAAATTTACCCTGTTAGAATAGGGTTAAAAAAACTTTTAATAAGAGAAAGAAGCTGTAATCAGACACCACATCGTTTTAGTTTATAAATAAGACCATCATGCCATACCCTGTCAAATGCTCTAGCAATATCAAGATACACGGAACGAACATCAAGAGGAGGATTACAATCAAATGCCTCAAAGATAGTATTCGTTATTGATATTAATTGGTTGACTGTCGAGTCACCAGGACGAAAACCTCATTGATTTGGGTCAAGCAAATCACATGAAACAAGATGTGAGTAAAGAGGATCGTACACAAGTTTTTCAAGCATCTTCCCAAAAATTGGTAGAAGGGAAATAGGACCATAGTTACTCTTTACATTTTTTTCGTTTTTCTTGTGAACTGGGACTACATTTGCATGCTTCCATATTCCGGGAAATACACCTTGTCTCAAACAATTTGTGAATCTATCTTAAGGTTACGGTAATCGTTTGTAGGCCGAAAAAGCCAATTTTCGGGTTTTTTCAAATCTCAGAAACCCAACTTTTAAGAAACACAAAGATACCATCTTTGGAAGTAACAGAGATGTTGAACAAGTAGAATTCTTGATCGAAGGAAGGATGCTACAATTTCTCACCCAAAGTTGTTCTGTGTGGTTTAAATTATAATCCTAGCTTTGAGACCTATTTAGTTGATCATGTGTTACAAAATAAACATGAAACCACATTTTATGTATTGATTCCTTTGTTTAAATGGATTGATTGCTTTTAAGCGGTAATTGCTTGATCCGGATTACAGTGTGGTTTAAGTGACCTTAGTATTTACATTTTAAATGCCATCAGTAAAATTCCCTTTTTCAGGATTTACAAATCCACTAGGTACAGGTACGAAAAAGCTATTTTGTACCCTAGGGACCAATCGAATGGCTCCACATTTTGCACACTACCAGAGCAGGCTTCAGGCAAGCAAAGTGTGTCTCAGAACCTTGGCATGTCCTCTGGTCCGCCTTTTATAGCCAAATATAACTGTACGAGGGCAGAGAAGTTATTTCCAAATTTATGACAGCGTGTATTATCAAGGGAAGGAGGACTGTAAAGAATCTGAGACACACTTTGGTAGCTTAAGAGTCTGCACTTCCTTTTGATAGAAGTTAGATTTTGTTATGTTAAACGCAAGGGTACAAAATAGCTTTTGAGTGAGGTATACTCTCTTAAGCAATAAAGTTGCCTGGAAAATATCATTTTACAAGCTTTGCCAATTATTTTGATATGGTTAGAATCCCTACATTCTTACGCATCGAATGATGTATAGTTTAACTAGACCCCGCTAATAGTTTGGCTTTTGGGGAGAGAAAACCCAATCTTGTGCTACAAACGTTTACCGTAACCTTAACTTGTTATTATTATTATCAAGGATGAATATTTTGGTTGTGCAAAATTTTTGGGGAAAATGTGCAATTTTAAGACAGGCAACTTTGTTTTATGTCCAGACTGGAAAAATAGTAGATTTCAAGGATATCTCAGCTGTAAACAAGCTTGGACCCTGTTGCTTTAGGAGAATAGGTACAAAAGCAGAATAGCCCACACAATGATGCATGCATTTTAATAACTGATTCATCTTGTTTCCTTTTTCAGGGTCAAAATGAAGCACCATCACTGGAGTTCTTTTACAGGGATTCTGATTCACTCTTGAATGAGATAGCAGGTATATATTTATATGAAATAATCCTGAAAATATGCCTAATTTCTTGGAAATTTCCCAGCACAAAAAATGCATGTATGGCTGAAAATTATTGGTAAAATCACTTAATGTTTGGTGGATTTTTGCATGTCAAGATTTTTGCAGCAGATAATTTTCTAATCTTATCTTGAACAGAATTATACAGTTACACAGAAGAAGAGGAATTCAAACTAAATGCAGAATGTTTTCATCAGGATTTTAGCCAATTTGGTAAGAAATTTATGAAGTAAATGAATCAGCTGTTTATATAAACTGTAGACTTAGGCAGGCCTTTTCGTGAGGAAAGTAGGTGTGTTGAAAAATGGGAGAAAATGTGCAAACATTTCGGAAACACTTCTGTCGAAAAATAAAGAACATGTGCAATGATTATTAAGGACGAATACTTCCTCTGTATCTTGCAGTTCTTTAAAGGTTTCTTGTTAAATTCATTTTACTAAGATAAATTCAATAATATTTAGAGTTTTGTTTGGGTTCTTTTTGCATCTTGTTTGCTTCACCAGGCCAGTGGGTAGCCTTCACAACGGTTTTCTTTCGTAAAGAACTCGAAGCGCGATTGTCATTGAATGAACAATTTTAAATCAAGAGGGTTTCATTTCGTAAGTGTTTTTTACGAAATTGTTTTGATCTTCGGGGGCGAAATACCTTCTCGCGAGGGCGGTCGATAGCCCGTGTAAACAATTTTGCGAGGGCGCTGGCGAGGGCGAGGGCGATCGCCCGCGTAAAACGAAAAGGCCTGACTTAGGGAACAGTGATTCTTTGATTTTTCACTGATATTCATTTAGTTTAATGTTTTATCTTTTTTATTTATTTGTATATTATTACAAGAAAGGTGTTGTTTTTATATCATTTTATTATTTTAGATTTTGAATGAGGGCTTTTTTTTCTGAAGATGAAATAGTGTTTAACCTGAATTCTGCAATTGTCTTCCATCAATTTGCCAAAAGCCACCAAGAGAGACAGTGGCAATGGGTACTACTACTGGGAGTGGAGTGTGACAAATGGCCGTAGTGTTAAAATATTTGCAGAACTCTACATAGGATAATCCTTATTTTTAACAAGAATATTGGCATGAAGAAAAATGTAGACAATTTTATGAAAAAATTGTATTTTTGAAGCTCATATAGTAGTTGGTATCCCTCCAAAATTTAACACGTTGTGATGTTTCCTCTAGTGTAGAGAGAACATCCATTGACTTGTTGTAGTTTTGTTTTAGAGAGCCAATCATGGAGAGAAATATCTCCAAAGAGGAAGAGACAATATATGTTAAGAATACTGGACAAACTTGAGACTGTTTCTACTGAAGAAAGAAGAAATGCTGCAAGGGCCATGCTTTATCTTTGTCAAGGTGGGGCTTCTAGAAGTATACTGTTTTTTCTGGAATATATATATATATGAATAAGCTAATCTAGGATTCAAAGATATTTCACTAAGAAATAGTTTGTTATGTTCACCCCTGCACAAATGTAGGCACTGATACAGTTACTATATTGCAAAGGTGGAGCTGATCAAATGCCCCCAAACTGTCCGGTTTCCCCAGGATTAAAAATTCTTTGTGTTACTCAGACCTTGAAAAAGAAATTTTATTCAACAATAAGCAAAATACTTCACCTTATTAACAGGACTTGAGAGGAAGAAAAATACAGGTGCTTGACAATTGAGCACCTTAAAAATTCTAGGTGCTTGATTGAGCACCTGGGGAAAAGGTATTGTTAATATAGGACACAGCAAAAAGACAGCAAGAAATGACAAGAACAGGCCTATTATAATAAGAATCTTTGCAGTGAAAATTACAGGCCCAATACATTTTTTGAAAAGGTTATCATCCTAGGTGCTCACTTTATCAAGCTCCTAGAATTTTCCAGGCGTGTAGGTGCTTGATCGAGCTTGAGCGCCTGTCGTTGCAAGGTCTGCTTATTAAAGAACAAGCAAGTCATTAAATTATGGAATTTGTCTTACATTAAGCATTGTGCATTGTGTATGTTGTCTTATTTTTTCTTGCCTAAGAATTCTTAAGATTTTGAACATTACAATTCTGGTAGCACACCCCTGAATATAATTGATTTTATGTGCAGTTTTGAAAGTAGCTTAATGTTTTCTCGGGATGCAATATGTTGACCTTTGTGTTTATTGATAGGAATGTCTAGAGAATCAAGCACAGAAGAAGAATTGCTTGCTATGGTAAGTGTAAAAAGTTTCAAGATCCATGTGGTCAGAGCACAGGGCTCAAATCTTTCAAATCTTTAAAAAGGTGGCTGTAAAATTCTATTAAATTTTTCTTTGAATTGTATTGCTTGAAACGAATTTAGGGTACATTGCTGTAAATCTGCTGTGGAAATTATTTGATATCTTGGTTATTTTCAAAATGGCGGCGCTTTTATTTTTGTTGAAAGAATTCATTAAAGATTTTGGAAAAATTAAAATCATTGTAAATCCTAAATCAATAGAGGAAAAATGATATATATATACAATCTTCAAGAAAGCCATAGTTTGCGAAGGTCTACAATATGGTGGCAAGCAGAAATTGTTGCTCTGCTGCCAGCTTAGGATTTAGAAATTTGATGACGTCACAGCCTCAAATATAATAAATACTGTAATTTTGAAAATAATGATGCTATCAAAAATTTCCACTACAGATTTACAGCAAAGTACCATCAGGACCTTTCAATTTATTCAAAGAAAAATTCACACAAATTACAATAGAGAGATAGAAGCATCACTTCAAAAGCAGAGTTTCTCGGACAATTTTTTCCTTTATTCCAAATGTCATGGTACGAATACCGTATAATTTATTTTGCTTCTCTCTCGTATAGATGTCACAGAATGTGTTGCTTCTCTATCAATGTGGAATATTTGCAGTTATCCAACAATTACTTATAATGGAGGCTGAGTGAGTATTTTCAATTGACAACAATAAAACGTCCACAAGGCATTATTAGTTTGTTATTTGTGTATATTTGTTAATTTCAATAATTTCAAAAATCGTCAGCTAGATTAAGCCACTTCTTTGTTCCCTTTTTTATCTAATAAATGATTTATTTATTAAATTTAAACTTGTCTATGATCATCATTTTGAGTTTAAAGACTTGACCTTTTGTCTCATCATAATTACTGAAGGGTGTAGATTCATAATGCTTTTGTTGCAAAATTTACTTTTTATGGGCTAAATTTCAAGTTTAATCTTAATATTTTACCAAACAATACAATATCACTTCCACACTTCCACGTGAGTCCCATTGTGGGGCACCGAAAGGATTTACCCTGAGTTGTTTACAAGACCAATCATAGCTTCATGTACTGAAGATCCTGGTAGCAGAGGATCCCAGCAGCGAAATTGTGAATAGGATTACTGCTCCCTTGTAAACAAACCCCCAAAATGGATGCAGTTGATCCTACTGCTAAGGTTTTCCAATTAAAAGGATCATTCACCTTGCTTGTAGAAAGGACCTAACTGATGCCACTGCCTAACATCGCACGCAGAAGATTCTTTTGCAATTGTTTGTTAAATATTTTCGTTATTCTTGATTTTATCTCTTCTTTTAATGTAAATATTCAACAGATTTCTTTGAGTTTTACTTATTCCTCAAATATACCAGGTGAATAAAACAACTTATACCTTTTAGAAGATTGTAGAAATTAATCTGATAGACCTCAAATATTCTTATTGTAATCTTTCAATAAAAGTCGAACTAAATTTTGAGACAACGTTTTGGTATCTTTGTTAGCATTATGGGTCGTAATCGGCTTGAAAGCTCTCGTTAGGCATATACAATAGGCTGGTCAGGGCTTTACTTACGAGAGAGCCTTTAATAACTTTTTAGCTTGTAAATATATATGCAGAATTTCACAACCCACGGCAACAGGGCCTTTAACTAAAAAATGTTGATATTCTGATCTCTATTTCGACAACAAATTGTTGACATACCGGGTGAGTCAGAAAAAACGTGGGGCGTTTAGCAAGCCATATATTGATGAAAAACGAATCAAATTGGGAGTGTTAAAAGTTTTATATTGCAGAAGAAAGATTGAAGTAGTTATAGAAATTTAGTTTGTTAAAATCGNTAGGCATATACAATAGGCTGGTCAGGGCTTTACTTACGAGAGAGCCTTTAATAACTTTTTAGCTTGTAAATATATATGCAGAATTTCACAACCCACGGCAACAGGGCCTTTAACTAAAAAATGTTGATATTCTGATCTCTATTTCGACAACAAATTGTTGACATACCGGGTGAGTCAGAAAAAACGTGGGGCGTTTAGCAAGCCATATATTGATGAAAAACGAATCAAATTGGGAGTGTTAAAAGTTTTATATTGCAGAAGAAAGATTGAAGTAGTTATAGAAATTTAGTTTGTTAAAATCGGTCATTTCTTTCCTTATTTATTTGCGATTCTGTGATATAACCATTTTGATGAAAAGGATCGCTAGTAAAAGAACTTTCAGCTTGCTAACAATGACAATTTAAATGACTAGTCCCCAAGGGATACAACATAAGTGAAATTAGTTTTTCCTTTTGTTCTCTAACACAATGCATGCGTTTTTTCAATTTTGGGTAGAGAAACAGTATGTTTGTCATGGTTTAGAAGGTCACGTGTGCACGAATATGAATATAATTTAAGGCCTATTTTAGCAATCTCGCGAAACACCATTTTTACTAAAATCGCTCGTAATTCTGGCACGAAAAGACCGATCTTGACCAAACAAATTTCCATATCTAAGTTAGCTTTTCTTCTATGCAATGAACTTTAAAGAAACGAATTTGCAAATTAAACTGCTTCAATAATAATTGGCAAATACCCCACGTTTTTTCTGACTCACCCGATAGATGCCTAAACTTAGTGCCTAAATTAAGCTAGACTTTCATCAATGGATTAAAGCAACAATCTTTGAGATCGGTTTATTAGACTAACTTTTACAATTCGTCAAAAGTTGCAAGATTATTTCTTACTCACCCGAAATTTTCCTCGCTTTCCATTTAGGAACATTGAATCTGTTCAAGCCGCTATGCAGAAGCCATCAATCTCCATTGCAGACAGCATAGATTTAAGGTAGGAGTTGTATATATGTAGAATTGATTTTCATCGCAGTTATCGCTCCTCCCACCTTAATTATTACGCCTCTATCGCTCAAGGTAGGACTCATAATTTTACATAGAAAAAACACTGAGGACTATTTTCTCATTTTCATTTCATTTCATTTCATTTTATATTATTCAACCACGGTAGCCCCGTCAGTCCCGTGGGGACTGCTTTACAGGGGGCCGTACAAAAAAGACTACAAAGTAAAAACCTAATTTGCAAATGTTGCTAACTTAAGTTGAATAGCAATNCTTTCCATTTAGGAACATTGAATCTGTTCAAGCCGCTATGCAGAAGCCATCAATCTCCATTGCAGACAGCATAGATTTAAGGTAGGAGTTGTATATATGTAGAATTGATTTTCATCGCAGTTATCGCTCCTACCACCTTAATTATTACGCCTCTATCGCTCAAGTTAGGACTCGTAATTTTACATAGAAAAAACACTGAGGACTATTTTCTGAGCTGCGACAATGTGAAAGAGTTCCACTTTATTATTATTATTATTATTATTATTATTATTATTATTATTATTATTATTATTATTATTATTGACCATTTTCAGAGTGAAAATATTTGGTAGTCATTGCTAGAATAGGGTGACGTTTGTGTTCACTTTCCATTAAAGCAATCACTCAAGTATTGCTGTTTCTCAGTGTTTGATTTCTGTTGTGCTTTTTCTAAGATGGACTGTATTCTTCTACCACTTTTTAACTTTTTGGTTTGGTGAAAAGTTAGTTTCTTTATAATTTCACTGTTTAGGCGTCTAATAGTATGTGCTATCCATTTATGCTGCTGTTCTGCGTAGAATGATTCGATGGAGTCAGTTTGGGTAATAAAGTTGAAAACATTATTTGAAAAAGTTTCCTTACGAATAGCAATTAATTGCCAAATTATTATGTGAAGTAATTCTTGTTTTTCAGAATCTGCATCAACATTTTGTACACAATTGTTGAAGTCATCCGAATCAACCAATCAAAATCTGAAGAAATGAGTACGGCTGCAGAGGCTCTGAGAAGCGATTTAGGTAAGGAAGCCTCTTTAATATTAAGGGCAGTCTGTCACGTAGAAGATTGGGTGATAAAGACATTACAAAGAACTGAATGGCTGCTGATCTTAATCACTTTCTACGGCCGTAGAAAGTGACAACGATCAGCCCTCCTTTGTTTCAAATGCAGATACCAGATGAGTCAGAAAAACGTATCCATTGTTTGAAAAATCGTACAAGAAACGCTATGCAACCAAGTTGTAGAATTTTAATTTCATTATCTTACCGAGGCTTCAATGTAATTTTCAAGATTTTTCTCATACTTTTAGGTGCATTTCTTCTGAAATTAGGAATTGTCCAAAAGTTCTATTTCTTGATGTGCCCAAAACTAGCTAAAACTGGCCTGTTCACTATCGTATAGATTTGGACTTTTTGATGCCCAGTATTGATGGGAAAGCATAGTTAAATTTCAACAGTTTCGGTATCATTAGAAAGCAATGCCTGACCTATTCTAGCTAACATTATTTTACCATTTTAATCTTTAAAATATGGATCAAATCGGGCCAATCATTTATAGTTTTAGGGCAAGCCAACAGAAGCTAGTTTTCAAGAATTTTTTATTTGAGATTAAGATGATGCATTGTAAATTATAAGTAGTTTCTTGAAATTAAGTTAAACCCTCCGTCTGGCGACTGAGTTGTAAGTTTTCAAATCAGTGTTATAGTTTTTGTATTATGAATTTGCAAAGAGTGGATACATTTTTCTGACCCACCCGGTATTCACAAAGACATCCGTTGTGTTGAGCTCTGACTTTATTGCAGCCAATCAGATGCGTGACAGACTGCCTTTAAGTTATGGGAGGTGTGACCCTTTCTAACTTCGACTTCGACTTTTGCAGTAAAGCAGAGAATGAAAAGTTTCCAGTTTGATATAGATTTCAAACTTACCATATTATCTCTATCAAGCCCTCCTTCGAACAAATGCCTTAACGAAGGCCTCTCTAAAAATGCCAATTTTAAGAAGCGCTCAGGGCGCGTAAAGGGAATGTGAGCATATAAAAGTGGCTCAAGCCACTTACGGTCAAATTCTAGCCAGTCAGATATCAGTATTTCCTGTTTACGCAGATCAGTTACCCAAATATGGTTGACACGTGTCACGGCCTATTTTCTTTGCATGGCTATTTTTATCAAAGTCGTATATATGCTTAGATTCCCTTTAATGGAGGAGATACAGTAATCCATGTTAGTCTGGTATTAGCAAACTTAAAGGGAATAGGCAAAGGTGAATGTCTATAAATAGAATAAAGAAAACACACAGACACAGCACTGTTTTGAGGTTATGCTTTGTTCATGTCACATGACCAGCTTCGATTTTAATAAGATGTTTTTAGATTGTTTGCTCCTTGCAAATGCTAGCTTCTAACCTTGCACAAACCGTTTAATGTAAATTTTATCTTAATTTTGTGTGCGAGAACTATTCTCCAAAATTGTTCGGTCTGAGCTCCTAAATCAAAATCAAATTCTTGAAAATAAGCTGAATAAGTTGCGCGAGAAGACATTTTGTAAGATTTTGGTTAAAAAGTTGATCTCAATTAGTTGTAATTAAATAAACTACTAATAGACAATGTAAATGAAGAATTGATTGCATGTATTAGTGTATCATAATGTGATTATTTTGACAGATGGAAGTAATGAAGAAGAGGATGATGGTCCATTTGCGTATCTTTTATTTGAGATGATTTTGAAATTCTGCGCTGGAAGTGCTCCTCATTATCCTATCAAGAAACTTTTATTACTTCTTTGGAAGGTCGTTCTGGTGAGTTTTACAACATTTAGCTTTTTCATTGCCCTAGCTACAATGCTTGCCAAAAGTCCTTGGAAAACTTAGGCCCTTTCTTGATAATGACACACTTTTCCGCAATTCTATCAGTAGAGATTAGTTGAGGCACCCCCTCCCCCCCAAACAATGTTGATTTGCAAGGCTATTGTCCTAGCCTTTCATCAAAGTCGCGAATCGTCGTGTCAGCCTTATTTTATCGTCACAGAACAACATTGTTCTAAGGGGGAGAGGGGGAAATCGCATAACAAGGCAAAATTAGCTGAGGTGTTCCAAGACTTTTGGCAGGCATTGTAGTACAAACAGGAATAGGCTAAATCTAGGTCCCTGAGGTATAACAGACTTATCTTAGCATAAAAGTTTTCCAGTTGCACATCTCTTATTTGAAATGATTTGAAAGTTTTCTGCGGGAAGTGCTCCTCATTATCCTATCAAGGAGCTTTTGTTGCTACTTTGCAAGGTCGTTCTGGTGAGTTTTACAAAATTTAGCTATTTCCATTCCTCTAGCTAGTACAAACAGGAATGGGTTAAATCTAGATCCCTGAGGCATGCCAGTCTTATTTTAGCGTAAAAGCAGTCCAATTCCGTACATCTTGTTTAAGATTATTTTAAATTCTGCGCTGGAAGTGCTTCTCATTATCCTATCATTAAACGTATGTTGCTTTGGAAAGTCGTTGGTGAGTTGCAACCAACCAGATATTTCATGTTTCATCTCCCTTGTACACAAAAGGCTACGTTTACACGATAGCGGTACAATTTGAAAACGGCAACAAATGTGACGGTACCAGAATTTTAGCTAGCATTCACACGATACTGGTACAATTGGGTGAGTCCTTGTTGAGCGGTTTTGGGTGTTTATTGCTGTAGTTGTATGGCGAAGTAAAGGGATCTTGTCGTAGAGTCTGGTTGGATCCTTTGTTTTGAAGGTTTTTTACGGTTTAAAACATTGCTTTTTTCAGTTCACTCTTGGTGGTTTCGACGAATGACTAGACTTGANATGTATGTAGAGGCAGTCGACCGGCATGTTATAAGGCAATTTCTGGATGCGTTGTGTCAATAGTGCGTTAGGTATGCTCCAGCCATTGGGAGAGCGACTTGTATGCATATAATGTATCAATATATCAATATTGTATCAATAATGTATCAATAATGTATCAATATTGGCAACTCTTCAGCTGAATACACACAGGGGATATTTCGGGGCTTAAACGTTGTACACACAGGGGATAAAACGTATCCATTGTTTGAAAAATCGTACAAGAAACGCTGTGCAACCAAGTTGTAGAATTTTAATTTCATCATCTTACTGAGGCTTCAATGTAATTTTCAAGATTGTTGTCATACTTTTAGGTGCATTTCTTCTGAAATTAACCAAAAGTTATATTTCTTGATGTGCCCAAAACTAGGTAAAAATGGCCTGTTCATATTGATTTTGACTTTTTGATGCTCAGCATTGATGGGGAAGCATAATTACATTCCAACAGTTTCGGTATCATTAGAAAGCAATGCCTGACCTCAGAAAACATTATTTTACCATTTTAATCGTTGAAACATGGATCAAATTGAACCAATCACTTAATAGTTTTAGGACAAGCGAACGGAAGCTAGTTTTTGGGATTTCTTCATTTGAGATTTAGATGATGCATTATAATTCTAAATGTATTCTCAAAATTTAGTTAAACCTTCAGTCAGGCAACGGAGTTGTAAGTTTTCAAATTGGTGTTATGGTTTTTGTATTACGATTTTGCAAAGAGTGGATACATGTTTCTGATTCACCCGGTATTCACAAGGACATCCATTATGTTGAGCTCTGACTTTATTGCAGCCAATCAGATGCGTGACAGACTGCCTTTAAGTTATGGGAGGTATGACCCTTTCTAAGTTCGAATTCGACTTGAACAGTAAAGCAGCGAATGTAAAGTTTCCAGTTTGATATAGATTCCAAAATTACCATATTATCTGTATCAAGGCCCCCTTCGAACAAGTGCCTTGATGAAGCGCCTCTCCAAAAATGCAAATTTTAAGAAGCGCTCAGGGCGCTTAAAAGGAATCTAAGCATATAAAAATGGCTCAAGCCACTTGCAGTCAAATTCTAGCCAATTAGATATCAGTATTTCCTGTTTTACGCAGATCAGTTACCCAAATATGGTTGGCACGTGTCACGGCCTCTTGTCTTTGCATGGCTATTTTTAACAAAGTCGTATATATGCTTAGATTCCCTTTAATGGAGGAGATACAGTAATCCATGTTAGTCTGGTATTACAGCAAACTTAAAGGGAATAGGCAAAGGTGAATGTCTATACAGTAAATAGAACAAAGAAAGCACACAGACACAGCATTGTTTTTAGGTTATGCTTTGTTCATGTCACATGACCAGCTTCGATTTCAATAAGATATTTTTAGATTTTTTGCTCCTTGCAAATGCAAGCTTCTAACCGTGCACAAACCGTTTAATGCAAATTTTATCTTAATTTTGTGTGCGAAAACTATTCTCCAAAATTTTTCAGTCTGAGCTCCTAAATCAAAATCAAATCCTTGAAACTAAGCTGAATAAGTCGTACGAAAAGACATTTTGTAAGATTTCGGTTAAAAAGTTGATCTTAATTAGTTGTAACTAAGTAAGCTACTAATAGACAATGTAAATATGAAGAATTTATTGTATGTTTTAGTGTGTCATAATGTGATTGTTTTGACAGATGGAAGTAATGAAGAAGAGGATGATGGTCCATTTGCGTATCTTTTATTTGAGATGATTTTGAAATTCTGCGCTGGAAGTGCTCCTCATTACCCTATCAAGAAACTTTTATTACTTCTTTGGAAGGTCGTTCTGGTGAGTTTTACAATATTTAGCTTTTTTCATTGCCCTAGCTAGTACAAACAGGAATAGGCTAAATCTAGATCCCTGAGGCATGACAAATTTATCTTAGCATACAATTTGTCCAGTTGCACCCCTCTTATTTGAAATGATTTGAAATTTTTCTGCGGGAAGTGCTCCTCATTGTCCTATCAAGGAGCTTTTGTTACTACTTTGCAAGGTCGTTCTGGTGAGTTTTAAAAAATTTAGCTATTTCCATTCCTCTAGCTAGTACAAACAGGAATGGGCTAAATCTAGTTCCCTTAGGCATGCCAGACTTATTTTAGCGTAAAAGCAGTCCAATTCCGTACATCTTGTTTAAGATTATTTTAAAATTCTGCGCTGGAAGTGCTTCTCATTATCCTATCATTAAACGTATGTTGCTTTGGAAAGTCGTTGGTGAGTTTCAACCAACCAGCTATTTCATGTTTCATCTCCCTTGTACACAAAAGGCTACGTTTACACGATAGCGGTACAATTTGAAAACGGCAACAAATGTGACGGTACCAGAATTTTAGCTAGCATTCACACGATACTGGTACAATTGGGTGAGTCCTTGTTGAGCGGTTTTGGGTGTTTATTGCTGTAGTTGTATGGCGAAGTAAAGGGATCTTGTCGTAGAGTCTGGTTGGATCCTTTGTTTTGAAGGTTTTTTACGGTTTAAAACATTGCTTTTTTCAGTTCACTCTTGGTGGTTTCGACGAATTACTAGACTTGAAGAAGAAGGCGAGAACAAGTGCAGGGTTATCTCCAAGCTTTGAGGAACAGTCTTTTGAAAACTTTGGTCATTCCCCTGAATTTTACATGAGAGCATCATCACCGCAGCGGGAAAAAGAGGAAAGAAAAAAGAGAAGCGAAATGTCAAATCAGAATTTTGAAAATGAAATTGAAAAGGATATTGTGTCTGAAGATGATACCAGCAGTTATATGAGGCATGATATACAATTGAGACCCAAAGTAAGGTAGGTCAATTTTGACTCATGGACTTAGGGCCTGTTTATATGAAACGCCTCACCTGCCAGACCTGGGGCTGACAGTCGAGATAAATTTCAGCCACTGTTTATATGAGATTTTCACCTCACCGATCAGCCCCGGGGCTGAGAGGCGATATGGGTTAAAGTCTCGCTTCCATAAAATGAGAACGAATTAACCAACAAGAATCAACGAATAAACCAATTCACCTCATCATACTGGTAGTGTTTCATTTATATGAAAAAATGTCACCTCGCCTGGGTGAGATTTCACCTCTGGTGAGGTGGGATCTCACTATACCAGTGGAGTTGCGTTTGTCATATAAATGCGTAACGAAAAATACAACGGATTCTATGGGAAGGTGGAATCTCGCCTGTCAACCCTGGTTTTCGCAAGGGTGGTCGATGTCGCCTAAAATCTAGAATAAATCATTTTTGTTTTTATTTAATCAACTGGTTATATTGTTGTGGCATTCCGCGTTTAATTCTGCTTCGAATAACATTTTGTTTGTTATACCGGGTGTCCCAAAAAAGTATACAGATTTGGTCAACCCTAATGATCAGAATTTAGCATGAATTAATCCGAAATCTTTTTTAATATATTACTCGATAGTTAACTTGAACATAGATACCTTGTTTGTTGACATTGGTGCTTTGAGAGTAGAGATATAAATGTTCAAAGGACAAATTTGCCTTCACCTCCAAACCAAAGCTTTGGCGTTTTGGCCTACGCAATATCCGCAATTTTTTTCACTTAAAATGAATAAAGTTTACTTCGGAGCTCCCTTGATGATAAGCGTCACGTAAATTATATTTCGTGAAACGCATTTGTTGTGCAGTTTTCAATTTTTCTCCTGCTGGTTCAAATTTTTCCAAGTCTATTGTTGACTTATTCGCTGTGCTTTAAGAATTTGCTTAGACCAAAACACCAAAGCTCTGGTTGGGAGGTGGAGGCAAATTTGTCCTTTGAAGATTTATATCTCCACTCTCAAAGCACCAATGTCAACAAACAAGGTATCTATGTTCAAGTTAACTACCGAGTAATATTTTTAAAATGATTTCGGATTGATTCATGCTAAATCCTGATCGTTAGGGTTGACCATATCTGTATACTTTTTTTGGGACACCCGGTAGTTTAAGGAATGGCCGTGGAAAATAGAGTTCTTAATCGCTGCCTGAAGGTTTACAGTAACCTTTAAAGTGCATTCCTTTGTAATATTCAAATGGCTTAGCACTTGTCAAGGATTTCTGTCGTTTGATTCTTTATACGAACAACTGTTCTGTGACAATTCAATTCAATGACATGCAGCATAATCAACGTACAAGTCCCTATTGTTCAAGTCCCGGTTACAAAATCGTATTATTATTTCTTGTTAATGCAAAATCTGCCCTTGTTCACACACTGTATAGGATAGTGCAATATTTATAGGCACTCCTCCTTATAAATAGCCTAAAAAGAAATAAACTGGTAATATTTTGATGCTTTTTTGTCTTTTTTGGCAATCTGAACTAATGGTAATTATTTTGTTACAGGCAAAAAGACGTGCAGGCCTTTCTACAGTCGTGTCGAGCAAAATTTGTTGGATATCAGCTTGTAAGGTAAATGCTGTATTATTAAATCCTTCCGGCAATTCCTTTACCGTGTTTCCTTTAATAAACGCCTAGGCTCAAATGAACGCCTCCCCTTTCCACACAACTATGCCACTAAGCGCCACCCTCTAATAAACGCCACCCTCTAATAAACGCCGCACACATCAGAGCGGTGCTTTATTAGAAGAATTACAGAAAGTGCAAGGAAGAGGATGTACTAAAACTATCAGGTTAATTTTTCGTATGACACAGTAGCCCTCCACTTGTCTCTGTCCGTTGCTGTTCTTTTGCACATTCATACTGCATTCCGGTCCACTCCTGGACGTTGTCATACCAGCTAACCCTTGGGTGACCTCTGCCTCTCTTCCCGTCTATATATCTTCCTAATAATGTTCTTTGGATGTTATTTAGCCGTATTAAATGCTCCAAATATCTTAGTTTCCTTTTCGTGAAGATATCCCTACTAGTGTAACAAAACTATTCAATGGGATTCCATTCTCCCCAGAGGATTACATCTATTTGATAACGTACTTTTCCATCTACACTTGATAACGCGTTATTCTCTTTCGGCAGTGACACGACATCGACAGCCGGTCTTCCACGGCCGATAACAGAAGGCTTGAAAGTTTTACGAAGTGTAGGTTGGCTATTTCTGATAAAGTGTCTTCTCAGTATAGTCTGGTTACGATGCGATGAGTCCCAGTCATCGCTCATCAAAATGAGACTTACACCAAACCGAGACCGCTCATACTGGTAGTTTGAGCGTCCATCAGTCTATTAATAGCGATAACTACGACTCTGTAATCAGTGTCCTCTTAGTATACTATACTCGATTTCGAATTATGAATTAAAAACATGAAGGACTTACAGATTGCAAGACTTTGGCGTGAAATTGCCTAAAGGAGCTCTCACTGCACTAGACTGAAGACTTTTTGCATGAGAAATCGTGGAGCAATGCGGACACCTTTACTTTGCATTATATTTTTTATCTGAGGCTACTACCTTAGCTAAAAGCGCAGCCTCCGAAGAGGTAGATTGCTGGGCTCACAGTAAAACTAAATTTAAAATAAAGGTGTCCGCATTGCTCCATGGAGAAATTTTGCTTTTTCGCACATCTCGTTAGCCTGCGTGCAGACTATGCTTTTCCACTGCGAAGGAGTGCTAACGAGGAATTTAGCACTCCTTTGTTGGCACTCCTTCGTAGCGGAAAAGTATAGTCTGCACGCAAGCTAACATCTCGTCTGATATCTAATGTGAGACAGGCTTTAGTATTTCAATGCTTTCATGTAATAACCACACCACGGTGTTGTTATTATCTTTTGCTCCCTGTGGTATCGTCCTTGTAGTATTGTTAAATAAATTGTAGGCAGTATGATTAGTATCGTGCATTGTGAATTGTTAATTGCATATTTAAAAAATAAGACAAAAGGCATGGTGAAACTTTCCCTCTTAAATAGTTGGAATCGCCTCTATTGCTTGATCCAAAAAAGATCCGAAGAAGCATTTTTGAGATAAGCAACCTCCACGAATCTATAGAAAATAGCATTGGCCCTAAGTTCTACTAAATAGTTTTGTATTCTGTTAATGTGCATTCTAATTTGATATAAATGCATGGATATCGTAGCGAAAGGTAAAATGAAAAACACTGCAACAAGAAAAGCTTTCTTCTGCACCTTGAAGATTGAAGGACGTATACGTTATTTTATTTTTAGCATGTGTTTGTATCCCTTGCTGAGATTCAAATCAAGAGAGAAGAAGACACTACAGACAGACCATTCAGTAAGGTAAGCTCGTTTATTGTTCCTTCCTATCTGTGAACAGGTTCTCTTGAAAATCACAACAACAAAGACAAATCTCATTTTGGAAAGAGATCCAATATGATCTCAGAACTAAGCATCTCTGCAAGTTACCAGTCACGAAAACGATAAAATTTGGCATGGAGTAGCTCTTATTCAGAGAAAGCCTATTGTGGAACTTGCTTTGCGATGAAATAAAGGAGCTACCAACAGTTGCAAGCTATAAAAGAAAGATCAAAACCTGGACGGGTGAAAAGTGTAATTGTAAAATTCGTAAGTAGCCTGTTCATAATTTCTGTAGCATGTTACATTATATTTTCTATATCTTTGTAAATATATTGTAAGTAGTTGGTATTACTTAGTTTCTTAGAAATATGTCACACCAATTTTAAATACTGATGATGATTTGATTTGATTTTATTTGATTTTGTTTGATTTGATAAAATGAATGAATGATCTTCAAGAGAGCCCCGTCACAGGCTTATTTCTTCCTATCGATACAAAGGAAAAAAGGAGTGGAATGACAGTTCAGTTTAGTTCAGTTTCATATTTTAAAATTCCACTACATACAAGATGTTTAACAATATCTAACACAAACATACAGTAGAAGATATATAATAGACATACGACCATAGCATAAAAGTTACTCACAAAAAGTCAGTCTCAAGTTCAAGAAAACAAGTTTAGGCAATGGGAAAACGTGTTTTTTTAACAACAATAAGTACTGTCAGAAATTGAATTGGCAAGCTCAAACCTTTTTAAAATGCAAAGAAGAACGGTAAAAGTTGCATTTCCTTGCAAGCAATACTGTCTCGGAGATGTACCAGACAATTATTTTAGCACAGCGCTCAGTTTGACAAGTTCTGTGATTTTATGACTTGCTAGAATTTGTTTTATCCCAAAACACAATTGTTGTTTCAGGGAAAGACAGAATTGCCGCAGACAAGAGCAGAATTACTGTACAAAGCATTGTTACCAGTATTACCACAATATATGGTGAGTTTGTACTTCATCGACTGCTTTCTGTTCTTTCATTTACTCATTCCTATAACATAATTTGGTAGATCTCATATGTATGCCTGGTTGCTAAAAATTGCACAGCCTCCCCTTTTCCCTAGAGCTACATACTTCAAGTCTAAAAACTCATTTTTCCTACAAAAGACCTTCTTTACTCAAAGTGTTTTATATAAGAAAGCAACACGATTGGTAACCATTTCAAGTTTTTATTCCCTAAAAATACCTGCCATAAAAATGATTTCTTATTGTCTATCTTTCTTTTATAAAACTAGCATTTAGTGAAACATACAGTACAGTACTGTACTCTAAAATTACAGGCGATTTTGTCACTCCCAATAAATCAGGCTCTTACCCTTGACTTACTGTAACCTGAAGTATACTTATGTAACTCATTTCGTTGCAGATAACTCTTTTGAAGATTTTGCTCGCCTCAGCACCTACAGCAAAAGCGAAAACAGATTCAATTAATATTTTAACAGACGTCCTTCCAAGTGAAATGCCGTAAGTTCCTTGCACTCTTCGTGGCTGTACTCAAAACCACCATTTGTGGTTTCCTGTTTCGGCATCTGACCGGTGGTTATTTTAAACTGTTTGCAAAATGCCAGTCGCAAACAAGAAAGCGGCAAGAAAGTGGCAGTTTTGCAGTAAGATGGAGTGGTATTACATCCTTTCAGAGAATTTGAACTAAGGCCTGTTTTTTTACAATAAGACACTCTGAAATCTTCTAAAAACGCCATACCTCGCAAGGAAAAACCTGATCTTCCAAAAGCACTAACGGTAGAGATCGGAGAGGTGAGAGAGAAAGCCGCCCAGATCGTTTTGAAGCAGGAAGAGCATTTGGCCTCTCAAATCGAAGCCATTGCATTGTATCGTTGTTTTGTCTTCATAATTCTGAAAGAAAAGTTGTTAACAATTTATTACCATANATGTAATGTAGAGTCAACTCGAATATATTTCTGTTGAGGTCATTTGGAAGATCTTTATCACCATATAATAAAGTAGCCTGTAGCCTGTTCATAAGTTCTGTAGCATGTAATATTATTTGTTGTATATCTTTGTAAATATATTGTAAGTAGTTGGTATTAATTAGTTTCTTAGAACTATGTCACACCAACTTTAAATAATGATGATGATTTTATCTGATTTTATCTGATTTGGTTTGATTTGATTTGTTAAAGTGAAGCGGATGATCTTCAAGAGAGCCCCTTCGTAGGCTTATTTCTTCCTATCGATACAAAGGAAAAAGGAGTGGAATAACAGTTCAGTTTAGGTCAGTTTCATATTTTAGAATTCCACTATACATACAATATGTTTAATAATACCTTACACAAACATACAGCAGAAGATGTATAATAGACCATAGCATAAAAGTTACTCACAAAAAGTCAGTCTCAAGTTCAAGGAAAAAAATTCAGGCGATGGTAAAACGTGTTTTTTTTACAACAATAAGTACTGTCAGAAATTGAATTGGCAAGCTCAAACCTTTTTAAAATGCAAAGAAGAACGGTAAAAGTTGCATTTCCTTGCAAGCAATACTGTCTCAGAGATGTACCAGACAATGATTTTAGCACAGCGCTCAGTTTGACAAGTTCTGTGATTTTATGACTTGCTAGAATTTGTTTTATCCCAAAACACAATTGTTGTTTCAGGGAAAGACAGAATTGCCGCAAACAAGAGCAGAGTTACTGTACAAAGCATTGTTACCAGTATTACCACAATATATGGTGAGTTTGTACTTCATCGACTGCTTTCTGTTCTTTCATTTACTCATTCCTATAACATAATTTGGTAGATCTCATATGTATGCCTGGTTGCTAAAAATTGCACAGCCTCCCCTTTTCCCTAGAGCTATGTTCTTCAAGGCTAAAAACTCATTTTCCCCACAAAAAGACATTCACTCTTCACTGGCCCCCTTCATTCTTCATTCAAAAAGGTTTTATATAAGAAGGCAAGACGATAGGTAATAGTTCCAGTTTTTATTCCCTATAAGTACCTGCCATAAAAATGATTGCTCGTTATTTATTTCCTTTTATGAAACTAGCATTTAGTGAAACATACGAATATCAAGTACGGTAATGTACTGGGAAATTACAGACGATTTGTCACTCCAAATAAATCAGGCTCTTACCCTTGACTTACTGTAACCTGAAATATACTTATGTAACTAAATTCGTTGCAGATAACTCTTTTGAAGATTTTGCTCGCCTCAGCACCTACAGCAAAAGCGAAAACAGATTCAATTAATATTCTAACAGACGTCCTTCCAAGTGAAATGCCGTAAGTTCCTTGCACTCTTCATGGCTGTACTCAAAACCACCATTTGTTGTTTCCTGTTTCGGCTTCTGATAGGTGGTTATTTTAACTGTGTGCAAAATGCCAGTCGCAAACAAGAAAGCGGCAAGAAAGTGGCAATCTTGCAGTAAGATGGAGTGGTATTACATCCTTTCAGAGAATTTGAACTAAGGCCTGTTTTTTACAATAAGACACTCTGAAATTTTCTAAAAACGCCATACCTCGCAAGGAAAAACCTGATCTTCCAAAAACACTAACGGTAGAGATCGGAGAGGTGAGAGAGAAAGCCGCCCAGATCGTTTTGAAGCAGGAAGAGCATTTGGCCTCTCGAATCGAAGCCATTGCATTGTATCGTTGTTTTGTCTTCATAATTCTGAAAGAAAAGTTGTTAACAATTTATTACCATACGCAAACAATATTCGAGGAAAGATCTATCCAAAAAAACCTTGTTTTGAGGGCAAACCTTGCAAGCAGCTTTGTTAAAGACATCCGGTCTTGAGGAGATCTTTATAGTCGTAAACACCCTTTTTTCATTACTTTATTTTAAGTTTGCTGGTAAGATTTCTAGCTATATTACAGCTAATTTAGGCCTACTATGTATTCCGCATCCAGGCATGGGACCCCTAGTTTAACTTCCCTTCCGAAGGATTATGCATACAGAGGTGCAAAACGGGAAACCAACTTTTTTGCTCTGAATAAAACAGCAGATCAAATTTTGTTTACCCTGAATATATCTTTTTTCCCCATAGAACTACAGTAGTGCAGTCTATGCAACTTGGTATTGACGTCAACAGACACAAGGTTTGTTCTCGTATTGTTTTTTATTTCATGTTATGGCCATAGGGCAGTCATGCCCTTTTGCTCCTCGTGGTATCGTGCCTGTAGTGTTGTATTGTTGTATAGTAATTAGAAAATATAGTAGGATGTAACGTATTGTAAATTTTTATATGAATGTATAAAAAAAATATTTGTACTTGATGCTACCGGATGAATAGAAAATTGAAATCTGTTTCATATGCAGTCCCTGGGGAGAGGGGTTAGTTCTGTATATTGACCAACGGGAGCATGCCGCCTATAAGGCTTGGGTTTTAAACCTCGATAATACCTAAAGCCTGGTTCACACTATGTCGTTGAAGTCGCTGGAGTCGTTGAGGTCGCTGGAACGAACGACCCAAAAGACCCAAAAGACTGGACGTGAACGTTGAAAATAAACTCTTCAACGACCCTGATGACCCCAAAGACTGAGTTTTTGGGTCTTCTGGGAAGTTTGTTCCAGCGACCTCGACGACTCTAGCGACTTCAACGACCTAGTGTGAACCAGGCTTTAGTATCGGTCCCCAAATGTAGCTTTTCCAATAGAAAAATAGGTGAGTTTTTAAATTGTAACACATGATGATCCGGTTGTTTGTTTTTAAAGCTAGATTATGTTTGTTGTAGTACCGTAACTTATGTCGGTGGTAACCTTATGTTCGTCATCTTTATTGTATGTTTAAAGTGAAATGAACTTGATTTCTTGCAAGTTGAACGTCCTATTTTTCCAAGAATCCTTAAAGATAGGTATGAAAATCGACCGACAAGAATGAGTCTGTCTGTAATTTGGGTGGCACGGCCCCGTAGTCATTCGGCAAATTAACTTAGTAAATCGTAGAACAGCCAAGATCTTCAAGAGCTACGGCTACTGGAAGAGGAAATTTTCAGAAAACCGCTTATCGCTCAAGACCAGGCTCAATAGGGGTAATGTTGTATCTTTATTTACATCGATGATGAAATAAATAATCTCTAGTCTATTTTAAAACCTTGGCTATTCAACAGAGTATTTTCCGGTTCAAAGACATGTCTACGAATACATATTCCTCAAATGAGATAGCATTTTTACTTGCCATTTACTCGAAGTACGTTTCTACTAACATGGGACAAAACAAAACAGATTTCGGTGTTTGGGGAGTAGTAATGAATGCCTACTTTAAGAAAAGTTGCAGTTTAACAAAAAATACTTATGTCTATCTTTTGTTTATAGAGCCGGGATAATACAATTTTCAGCTAATTCTAGTTGAGAATGATTTGATTTGATTTCATTTCATTTTATTTGATTTTATCTTTTTTACACATGGTAGCCCCTCAGTTAGAAAACTGATTTACAGAAATAAAATAGAAAAATAGCAAATAATAATAATAATAATAATAATAATAATAAAATAATAAAATGAAATAGCAAGCACAGAATTCTCAGTTAATTGACGGACCTGGAATTTTCGAATCTCGTAGACATGTTTTGCAGTGTAATTCGTTATTTTTGGACTAACGCGGTTCATTGATATCTTTTATGCTTTTCTCATTTCAGGAGATTTTAGTGAAATCGATCTCTGCTCTGATTTTACTCCTGCTGAAGCAATTTAAAGTCAACCATATTTACCAGGTAAGGTATAGGTTAAAGAGAAAAATGTTAATTGCACTCGTTAAATTCTTATCTTATCACTTCCCAAATCCTAACCCCAAAAAATGTATAGATTTCCCCTGGAATTTTGTCATACCTTCTCCATTGATATGTAGTAGCCTTTCCATATTTGGCCCATTACATCATAAATCATGCCAAGCAATCCTGAATTTATCCTGTAACATAAGTGACACCTGAAAACAGGCTTCGAATCTTTGCAAAACTTTAAGATTAAATGTGTAAAATTATTGCCCCATTCTTTCAAATGAATTGCTCAAAGGGAACTTTTGGTAATTTGTCATAGTTCTAGAGAGAGCAGTTTTGGTATCATCATTATTTTTGGAATTACAGCGTTCTTATGTTTTATGAAAGGATGTACCACAGGAAGTATCTAAAGTTTTGAGAAACATTAAAAGCATCATAAATTCTAAACTGATTGAGGAAAATCAATATGATCAATACAAGAAACCTCGGTTTTTGAAGGTCTAGAAGATGGTAGCAAGCAAAAGTCTGTAGCTTTTATGGTTTACAATTTAGCAATTTGATGACGTCACAACTTCAGCTGTGTGGACGCATTTCTGATGCAAGATCTGCAGCTTTCTTTGTTTATCTTCCTTACAGTTATGTTGAAAGATTTTTAGATTTTCTTACGTTTCGTTTCATCTTTTCAGTTTGAATTTGTAAGCCAGCATTTGGTATTTGCAAATTGTATTCCCCTGGTATTGAAGTTCTTCAATCAAAACATTTCTGCTTATGTCTCAGCGAAAAATAGGTAGGTAAAAAAGATAATTTCTCCAGGGCCGATTATGTGATTTAATGCTCAATAAAATGTTGAATAATATTGATTTTCATCAACTTCCTAGAAATTCGATTTCTCCTTGATTTTGTGCCACTGAGAGCATGTATACTTTCACAAAATTCACACAAGGAAGGTCTGGCTATACCCGAGACTGTCATTAAAAGCAGAACCAACCATCTCCAAGCTACTGGGTCAGTGTCTTAACAGTAAGACTACACAGGCCAATTTCTTGAACACAAATCGGCAATATTCTCGAAATTATTCATGTATTGTCCTTTGGAGCAAGAAGTTCCAGTCACAAATTCCTTTTCGGATGATGTTTTTCAAATCATTGCCATGTTCTTTGTAGATATAAATGGAAAGACGAACTGCACTGAAGCGCATAATTTTGCTAACTAGACTCATACCGAGATTCTTATTCTGCCTCCTCCGTCTCTCGAGAATCCATTTCCTTGATGAAATCACCAGGTGACCAAAAAGAACTGACGAGCTAGGTAATAAGTAGCTTCCTGAATTCAAAAGTTATTGACACATGATCTGTATCGCCGTTTAGATGAGAAAGTCTTGGCTATCTTTTGAGATGCTGCATGGTTACTTTAAGCTATGGCCACCCTCTGAAAAAAGGGATTCAAAGAAAATTTCGAATTTTGCATTTCTAAATAGTTGCCACCCTTTTCCAGTCAATGTTTTGTAAAGGTTTAACATCAAATGTTCGCAAAAGGACTGATCTCTGTTCCTCATTCAAATTCCATGTTCCCAAGGCAATTTCGAATTCAGCTGTCGCAAACTTATTGTGCCCAACTTTCCTGCATACAGTATTCATCCATCTGCCTTCAGATATTATACAATCTTTGCTTCTGCTTTTGCAAAACCTTACCTTTTAATGGCTTGTTTTCTTTTCACAGCGTACCAATTTTAGACTTTCCAAATTGTGTTTTAGAAGAAAAAACTGAAATTACAGCTGAGAATCTCGTAAGTAGACATTTCTTATTCCTACCTTTCCTTCCTACCTTGTTCTCGTGGAAGCAAGTATTTAAAAATGGCTACCTGATGCGCCAACAAAACTTCAGGCGTTTGAAAATTCGTAGTATCTTGGGTACTCCATGAATCGAATTAGCCGAAAGACCGANATTGACACATGATCTGTATCGCCGTTTAGTTGAGAAAGGCTTGGCTATCTTTTGAGATGCTGCATGGTTACTTTAAGCTATGGCCACCCTCTGAAAAAAGGGATTCAAAGAAAATTTCGAATTTTGCATTTCTAAATAGTTGCCACCCTTTTCCAGTCAATGTTTTGTAAAGGTTTAACATCAAATGTTCGCAAAAGGACTGATCTCTGTTCCTCATTCAAATTCCATGTTCCCAAGGCAATTTCGAATTCAGCTGTCGCAAACTTATTGTGCCCAACTTTCCTGCATACAGTATTCATCCATCTGCCTTCAGATATCATACAATCTTTGCTTCTGCTTTTGCAAAACCTTACCTTTTAATGGCTTGTTTTCTTTTCACAGCGTACCAATTTTAGACTTTCCAAATTGTGTTTTAGAAGAAAAAACTGAAATTACAGCTGAGAATCTCGTAAGTAGACATTTCTTATTGCTACCTTTCCTTCCTACCTTGTTCTCGTGGAAGCAAGTATTTAAAAATGGCTACCTGATGCGCCAACAAAACTTCAGGCGTTTGAAAATTCGTAGTATCTTGGGTACTCCGTGAATCGAAATGAATCGAATTAGCCGAAAGACCGAAGTATTTTTTGCAATTTTGCTCATATTGTTTTGAGCACTAAAGATATAGTTAAATTCGACAATTTACGAAGAAATCTTGGTTGCGAAATGCTCGAAAAAGGGCCTAAAACCCTCGATCAAATCGTGAAAAGGTTCCTTGTGAGCTAATTATTTCATTGCAAACCTGAAAATTGTCATATTATTTTGAATTTTGCAGGAAACCGGCACTGGAAGTGATTTTTGCTGGAGGAATCTCTTCTCGTGTATCAATCTGTTACGGATTCTTCAAAAACTGACGAAATGGAAGCATTCAAGAACCATGGTAAGTACCAACGTTGAAATTTGTGACCCTTAAAGACCCGTTGCTAAACAAAAACAAAACAAAAAGAATTTAGGCCAGACACGACTTTTGTAGCATACGAAAGCTAGCTTTAAGCCCGCAAAGGATCATGGTTAGCAATGGGTCTTTAATGAGAAATAATATTTCTCTTTTAAAAAACAAGGGCAGATTTGAGACGAAGGAGATCCTCTTAAGCAGCAAATCAAAACAAACGAAACCGCAAAAGATGCCCCGAAACCTGTACGTCCAACCGTCGCGTTCTGCACGCGAAACGGGGTTGACAAGACAAGACATGAGTGCATATTGAAAGAATCGATTCAGAAGCTGAGCAGTAGGCATTACAATAGACAATAACGCTAAAGATGGCAGCTCCAAAGACTCTGTTCTATTTTGCTGCAAACCATGCTTGTAAAAAGCTCCCTGACGACCACCTAACGACGTAAACATTTCGGTCTGCCGTTTCGACTAGCTAGCTTGAATTTGAATCAACCTTGAATTCAAATGCAACATGGTTCGAAAGGAAACCTTTCCAAAGCAGAAAACGTAGAGTTTTGATTCGAATTAAAGATTCGCGTTTGAATTACAAAATTCTTCTGTTTGTTTACATTGATTACTTGTTTCGAACTTTACCACAGCTAGCTAGTCGAAACGGCAGACCACAATGTGTGTGTCGTTAGGTGGTCGTCAGGGAGGTTTTTACCAGCATGCTTTGCGCGGCTGCCATCTTTAGCGTTATTGTCTATTGTCGTATATTTTTCAGTGTAATTCAAACACTAAATCCTAAGCTTGTGAATAGACCATTTCCACAATTAATTTCAATTCGAGGCTAAACATGCAAACCCCAGTACAGCAAGAAATCTACACCATGCCTGTTTTGATGCAAATACACGTACAAAACTATTTCATCCGTTGCTGAGAGCAATGCATGCTTTTGGGATTTAACTACGCATCATATCGAGGCGAAGGATGTATTTAAAAAGAACTGACATCATTGTGAAAAGTGTCTATTTGATAACTAAAATGTCCGAGGCAGAAGTCTTTGTTCGTCCTTCTTCTTTCGATATATACTCATAAATTCTCTTGACGACCCATTCTCGCAACTGGTTTAAGGTTGTCTTTTGCGGCTTCGTTTGTTTTGATTCGTTGCATGAGAGAACTTTCCTTTGTCTAATCGCTGTGAAATGGCATGTCAATCGAAGCAACTGATGCTATTGTTACAAAATCTGGCCTTTTTATCGTACTACTGGCAAGGACTTTCTTGTGTTTCAAATTATACAAGTAATGGAATAAATTAAAATCTTTTCTTCAGACACTATTTGCATATCTGCTATCAGACACAATATGCCCCCCCCCCTGTGCATGATTTGGTCAAGTGTCCCTCCTCGGGATAATACTAGACATAGACATCTCAGGGAAATAGAATAAATCTATGTACTGACCGTCCTAAAATTTGGAAATTGGTGATTATTGCTTCATTTTATTTGCCTTCATGGCTGAAATCATTTAAAGTCTGTCTCAAATTAGATGTGACGTAAAATTTGCGATATCGCAGAATTAACCATGCAAAACACTTCAAAGGTTTCTATTCGCGGAAATTTTCCCATGACATCTAATTTGAGAAAGACCTCAAATGAGACAGACCTTTAAATTGTTTTTTTGTTTTATAATACGCTTGAAATCTTTCTATATTTGTAGATGCTAGTCGTCTTCAAATCAGCACCAATTTTAAAACGAGCATTGAAGATCAACGAAGAAAACCTGCAACTCTACGTCCTTAAAGTAAGTCGTCTTGTTTTTTTGAGAATAATATCTCATTCACACTGAAGCAGTTAAACCAGCTTTGTCTAACCCAGGTTAAAGTTTAACCAATCAAATGCCTTCGATTTGTTGGATCGACCAATTAGAACGCAGCATTCAATAACCTGGTTTATTTTAAGCTCGTTTAACTGACCAGTGTGAATGGGGTATCATAGGTCTTCTTTTCAGGTTTGCTATTTTTTGTCATTCTTTTCACAAGCTTTCTAATAAGTGATGTTCGTAGTCTCTGCGTTTCTGCGTCTACCAAAATTGATGTTCGATTTCGATTGGGTTTTTAGCATTTAAGTATCCTTCAACAAAAAAGGCGAGTATGTAAAAGGCACAAGGAGAATTCTTGTGCCAGGAGTTTCAAGCCATGGAGTCCTACCTTGGGTCGTTACCTTAAACTTTCGTAACTTGCCTGTTATTGTCTGTACCTTGGATGCAAGATATAGGATGTTTACATTTCAAATTTACGATTAGCGATTAAACAGAGCTTTAACAAAGTTGCCTAATGAGGAAATGCTGTGTAAGTACTTGAGAAACATTTAAAGATTTACGAGCAAGTTCACACGGATAAAGTGATCAGAAGCAAGGAGTTCTATTTATGAATTTTTGCTGTGCCTCAAATGTTACTGGTTATTCGGACATTTAGTCAAAGATCTGTATATCATCCAATTATGGCTCATTAGAAATTTGATTTGTATATCTAGATTATGTATATCAATATCTCATTATCCAGGACAGAGATTTTTGAAAATTAGGATATCAAGAAGTCCTTGTCTATCCCAGGTTAAAATTCAGTTAATTTTTTTTATATTCGCATAAATATTTACAAAGACAACTACAATTACGATACCACCACGAGTAAAATGGTGAATATCTACCCGATGGCCATTACACTAAACGAATACAACAAAACCAAAACTAATACACAAGATACACAAGATACAAACATACGTAAGTTAGGCACAAGACTTGGGGATATTTAATGAACAGGATCATGTTATCATACGAAACGTTCCGTTCTTGAAATATACAAGAATGGAACGTTTAATTTTATAATTATTTGTATAATGAAATATACAAGAACGTTTAATTTATCATTTAATTTCATATTGATTCAAGAATAAATTTATCCTGTGATTGAATCAGATGGGTTACTTCTATTTTGGGATCCCTGCTGCGGAGAAAGATGAATCACAAATTGATAACAAAGGAAACACGTTCTCCGTTTTGATATTGACAGCCTAAAAAATGTTTGAAGGCATTGAGTTTTATCACTTGTTGATTCCGTTCGGCTGAGCTCAACATTTTTATTACTGTAGGCAGATATTTACGCCTGAAAGGTTTTGTTTGGCAACTAACTGACAGATAAGAGCTCACGTCTGCGACATGTTTTGTAGGCTGGTTTCTCGTGTATACATTTGAATTTCTTCGCCAGCCAAATTATCGCTTAATTTGCTTGCAATTTTTAGCTGCTAAAGACCCAAATCAAATATCTTGGACGAAATTGGCGAAAGAGTAACATGAAGATCATGTCTATGATATATCACAAAATCCGACACAGACTGAATGACGATTGGGCATTTGGAAATGGTGAGAAATGAAACCTTTTTTGTTGGTCATCATTTGTAAAATATTTTGATTTACTTTTCAAAAATTAAGCAGGCGTTTAAGAATTAATGCACCACAGAATTTATGAGTCTTGGTACTTCGAGAAATATTTGCAGTAATTAGAAACAAACTTTCCTGCAAAATTAATTTCAAATTGGTATGATCAATTGACCTTTAAGAATTAATTGAGAATTAATTGCCACTCCACAACAGCATCCAATTTAGGGCTTTATTTTGCGAGGTAGATACATACGAAGTTTACCACAAAGATAATTTTTGGATGTGTGCTACGTTTTAACTCTTCCTCTTTCAAATTGTCTACTTGTATGTTACCTTGGCATTCTGCCACAAATTCTGTTATGTTGAAAGCATGTCTGTTGTCTCTCCAGACTTTGCCATGTCTGCTGAGAAGTTTGTCGATTTCTTAGGTTTCCGAGGCTTTTAAATAAATACTCAGGAAGTAATTTATAAGAGAAGGAACCAGTTTTTGGTCCAAGATCAATGTTGCATTATGTGGCTCGATGTGGTTAAGCTCAGTTGTAAACTCAAGAGGGGAATGCGGGTTGGGACCCTCTCCCTCTTTTTAACTTTCATTTTCATATCATTTTTCATTATTTTTACACGGTAGCCCCATCAGTCGAGAGGACTGCTTTACAGGGGGCCGTGTCAAACTTTACAATATTACAAAAAGAAATTGAGTAAAATTAAGCCTATGTTTACAATATAAAATCGAAAAATAAATAGCCTTTGGCTTTGTATTGCATCAAGCCCATTAGTAGTAAAATGTCTTTGAGATGTAAACATTGCAATCCCTCATTTCGACACCGCTGCTCCAAACCTAGACTTATTTCGTTGAGNTTACCCATTTTACCACAAGCTTACCCATTTTACCCCCAGTAGACCCTGCTCAATAGCACAAGAATGACTAGCAATTGAAATTTAAAGCCTGTCTCAAATTAGATGTCTGTGAGATTTGCGATACCGCAAAATTACTCATGTAAAAACACTTTGATTGTTGTTTTTCGCGGGCATTTTCGCCTGACATCTAATTTGAGACAGACTAACTACAAAAGTCCGCACCAAGCCAGTGTACACGAAGACAACATTCTTCTCCCGTGCTCCCGTAGTTTATATTTCAAATAAAACTCTTAAACATCGAATCTATCAACATTTAAATACTTAACATTTAATACATTATTACTGATCTTCATTGTTTAACTCTCCTTTGATTTCGACCAGATGAAACAAGCTGTTCTCCTTCGCACCGTAAGTCCTATCCGCCTTGGTTCGCCATCTTGCCAAAAATTACAAGATGGGGCCAGCCGAACCTTCTTCTGGTATAACATGTAGCAGAAATCCCCAGCTTGAATCTATATCTCTATTAAACACTTTATGTGTAGTTTAGCACGCATTTCCTCGTGTTATGCTTCAACGAATGCACTCTCCAGAGAGCAAACAAATTATCCGCAGGGAATCGATTTAAAAGTGTTTGTGTTGCAACAGTATTCCTAAAGTTGAAGTTGAGCAAGTAAAGCGTCTGCAGGGAATCGATTTAAAAGTGTTTATGTTGCAATACTAGTTGAGGTGTCCTGGCAATTTCAGACTGCCGAAGTTTGCCATTTGAACTGTGCAAGAAAATCACAAGATTTAGGCCGATGAAAGTTTGAGGAAAGCTGGACGATTGGTGAATCTTAACATTTCAACTTTCAGAGACAACCTTTCATTTTAAATCAGGTATCATTTAGAACACATAACATTATTAATTGCGTAGACATGATTCCTAAAATGTAGATTAAAGAACTATCTAACATGTGTTGACATATTGACCGTGAAGTTCTCTTGAGTTGGTTGAGTTAAGACTTGTTGCGAGTTGCGAAGTGCAAATCTCGTTGTAAATGCGAGATGTGAGAGCCACTATTTTCCGGACATATTCATATGGTTCCCACGGCCCGATGAAATATCATCGCCAATTCTTCAATGCAATGAAAGTTCATCTTGCACGGGGAACGACGTTGATTCACACTGATCGCAAAAATCAGGCTTTGCAGTCAAATGTGATGATAGGTCATCGCGCAGTGGCAACCAGCCTTTAGACCTGTAGAGTGTTCTAAAAAACTTTATGCATGTTTGATTGCGTGCAATAACAACGACATTGCTTGAAATAGTCCAAACTACTAGGAATTCTCTGTTGCCAGCTTAAATTTTCATAAATTTCATTCCGATACAAGTGATTTTAGAGTGAAATTATATGCAGTTAAGTTTAATTTTTCTTTGGGGTATACGCCATGCAATTCCCATGCACAACACAATGGAATTCTGCACGGCAGTGGCGAAGTAGGTTTTGCCGAGCTCCTGACCGTGGCACAGCAGTTGATTTATGCGCCGTGCTTACAAGGCGCTATCGTCGAACGCAATTTATAAATGTTACGAAAGAACAGGTCCGGCAAGAAGAGTAGACTTGAACTAGCTCTTGTTTTATACAGCTATTTTGTACATTTATGCCTACTGTAAATAAATTGATAATAATAACAATAATAATAATAACAGGTCTGGCATAGCTTATGCACGACGAGTAAGGCAATTCTTTATGAACAGGGGCATATTTTGACCAGAGCAACTTGCTAGCAAATCATCAAGACTGTTCGTCTGAAAAGTTTCCTCCTTGAAATTAAAAAAAGATCTGAAAATACTTTGGTCGATCTTTAGTTATGTAGATTTAGAATCAGGACGAAATTGGCGATCGCCTGAAGTTAAAATTCATGTTCGAAAAGATTATAATGTCGCTAGAACTCCCAGGGCAGTTATCTCCTATTATTCATTCCAGATTTGACAACTAAATAGACCCAAAAAATCTTACATTTGATCCCATTCCACTGCCACGGAACACTTGTTTCTTGTCAGACTACAGTCCCGACTACAGTATCCCCACGGCTAATTATTGGGCATCAATGCAGATACAATCTTCGATATGTTAAGGTATCTATGAAATGAAAATGATAATAAACCATTTTAAGGACCTCGTACTAGCATAGGTTCCAAATCTTTAAAACACTTTAAAAAGGTCGATGTAAATTCTATGACCTATTTCGTTGAACTGAGTGGCTTGAAAGAAACTTTACATACTTTGCTATAACTCTACCGTTAGACTTTTCTAAAATCTCCAATATTTTCGAGGTTACGTCGTATTTTATATTTCAACTTGTTTGAGGATGTGACCTCATCAAATTTCTAAATCGTAAGCCAGAAAAGTGGAAGATTTGTGCTTGATAACCATATTGTAGACATTCATAAACTATGGTTTCCTCAAAAAGTTTAGAAATTACGATGTGTTTAAATTTTTTTCGAAATCTTTCTTGAATTCTAACAAAAGAAGAAAAAGCCTCTAATTCTGAAATATTTAAGATTTCTGAAAAGTCCAAAGGTAGACCTATAGCAAAGTTGCTAAACTTCCTTTCAAGCCATTCAATTAAAAAAAATAGGTCATAGAATTTTACACCGACCGTCGGTGTAAGACCTTTTAAAGATTTGGAACCTATGCTCCTCGTACTGTACCTGAGCAAAGCACTTTATATAAAAAATCATATTAGATGTTGCCCTTGCTAATATTGTTTATTGTTTTCTGGGATTTTGTGTTTATGTACCGAGTGAGCCAAGAAAAGTTAAAACGGTTCCAAGCCTGTAATTTGCTACCTATTCATTTCCCTGGTACCTA
>REGM01000260.1:359569-369865 GCA_004194415.1 Aurelia aurita | reverse complement strand
TCGAGGTTACGTCGTATTTTATATTTCAACTTGTTTGAGGATGTGACCTCATCAAATTTCTAAATCGTAAGCCAGAAAAGTGGAAGATTTGTGCTTGATAACCATATTGTAGACATTCATAAACTATGGTTTCCTCAAAAAGTTTAGAAATTACGATGTGTTTAAATTTTTTTCGAAATCTTTCTCGAATTCTAAAAAAAGAAGAAAAAGCCTCTAATTCTGAAAATATTTAAGATTTCTGAAAAGTCCAAAGGTAGACCTATAGCAAAGTCCTTTCAAGCCATTCAATTAAAAAAAATAGGTCATAGAATTTTACACCGACCGTCGGTGTAAGACCTTTTAAAGATTTGGAACCTATGCTCCTCGTACTGTACCCACTGTACCTGAGCAAAGCACTTTATATAAAGAATCATATTAGATGTTGCCCTTGCTAATATTGTTTATTGTTTTCTGGGATTTTGTGTTTATGTACCGAGTGAGCCAAGAAAAGTTAAAACGGTTCCAAACCTGTAATTTGCTACCTATTCATTTCCCTGGTACCTATTCATCAGATTCCTTAAAATTGATCATTATTGTATAGGTAAACATGTCAACTCAGATACAAAATTTATTTTGTCGAAGTTGATAGTATCGTTCTTCCGTTACAAGCGATTTTATAAAATTGTTCATCTCAGAATCCTTAAAACAGGCCGAAAATCCTTGGTCGCGTTTAGACTGACGACGTGATTCCTTGTATTCATTCAATGTTTTTGATCTGATGTTTTCATTTTCTCTCATTCAAGGACCCACGACCAAACAGATTCTAAACAGAGACTAAAATCTGAAGAAAAATCGATCGAAAAATCAGTTTGAACTATCACTCAAGTCAATGCGGAAAACTGACACTCATGTAATCAGTCTAGGTCGCGTTTGCTAGCGATACTGAAAACTAGCTATACAAATGGCTGAAAGAAGTTAACGAGTGTAAAATAATAATAGGGCTGGTTCTGTAACTATACAACCTGTTCGTTCCCTGGGCAATAAGAAAGCCCCATTTTATTTACTTTTCATCGCTGTGGGGTTTGAATGTTAGCACATTTGATCCAGAAGCTTAGCCCTGCTTTGAAGGATTCCGAGATGAAGCATTTTATAACATCGCTTGTCGAGAGGAATATGACCGATTTTAACCAACTAAATTGCATTATCTAAGGTGGCATGTTAGCTAAACAACGCTAGTCAGTTTTGGGAATCCGGTGAATAGCTAGCAAACTACAGGCATGCAAACTTTTTCACTTTTTTTATTCACCCTATACCGAGTTTCCCAAATAAAAGGTGACAGATTTGATCAGGGCTCGCGATCCCAATTTAGCTCCAATCAATTCGCAATAAGTTTAAGTTCTAATCCTGAATAGTTAACTTGAACATAGATACCTTGCTGAGTGATGTTTGTGCTTCCAAAGTTGAAATATTCTGAAATATTAATCTTGCAAGTTTTAATTTGCCTTCACCTCCAAACCAGAGCTTTGCCGATTTGGCCTAAGCAAACTCATGAAGCACAGCGAATAAATCAATAATAACCTTTATTAACTTTGAACAAAAATTGCATTATATCAAACGGTATTTGCTAGAGATCACTTATTATGCATTTCTTAATTTTTCTTTAAATTGAATTATCATTTTCGCTGTGCTTCAGGAATTTGCTTAGGCCAAAACCCCAAAGCTCTTGTTTGGAGGTGAAGTCAAATTTGAACTTTCAAGAATAACATTCAACTTTGAAAGCACGACTATCAATAAACAAGGTACTTATGTTCAAGTTAACTTGTCAGAATTAGCATAAAAGTTATTGCGAATTGATTGGAGCTAAATTGGCATCGCTAGCNCCAAAGCTCTTGTTTGGAGGTGAAGTCAAATTTGAACTTTCAAGAATAACATTCAACTTTGAAAGCACGACTATCAATAAACAAGGTACTTATGTTCAAGTTAACTTGTCAGAATTAGCATAAAAGTTATTGCGAATTGATTGGAGCTAAATTGGCATCGCTAGCCCTGATCAAATCTGTTGCCTTTTATTTGGGACACCCGGTAGTATTGTGTAAAGAACTCCCGGCTCACAAGCATGACTGGTAAAACATGTTAAAGTCTAAGTTAGACTGTCTTCTGAACAGAAAATCAAATCTCATAGTATCCTAGATGCAATTTGTATCTTATTCAATTGTTGTGATATCAGAATTACCTTTAAAGGGGCTTCGTCACCAAACTTTAAATAAATCTGTAAACACCATTGTTTTAGGGATATGTCCATTGTCTTCTGCAGTTTGTTTGGTGGCTTCACCCAAGCCACCATAAAATGACCGTTAGAAATCCACTTGTATCCGAGTAATCTTAAAAGATGTGAATTTTTTGTTTGTTCCTCTGTGAAGTACGAGGATTTATCTTCAAAATAACGCTTTCATTTTTGTAAAAACAGACGAAAGTCGTGGATATTGCCTATAAAAAACTGCAAAATAAGCATTTCCACCGAAATTTGGAGACGAAATGTGGAGACGGAGCCCCTTTAAGCAGGGAGACACAAAGATTGCAAATTTTTCAAGTGATAACTTTGTATTTCTCTGTCTAATTATTACAAGTAATACAAATTAATCTCTGTTATTCTATTTACAATAAATGAGATTATATTTTGCTACGTCTTTTACGATTATACAGTTTCATGTGTAAAGTAAAATTCTTTATGATACTTCGCTTTTGATAATTTACAGTTACTGGATTGGATATACATCAATATCATACAGGGAAGGAGGGCGGATTTCGTAATTATAAAAATTTGTTAGTTTGCATCAGCAGAGCGATATTCGAGATAAAAGAAAGCAATTTCATGGTCGATTAGTCGACACATAAAAGAAAACATATCCAGCGGCATAAAATGTGATGAAACCTGAGTACAGTGCCCGAAAGAGGCGTACTGCAAGCGAAACGATTATCGCCATATATATGTACATTAAATCCGAAAATGTCGGACGGTTAAATTGTCCGAAGTACCTTTAAAAGCGTTCGAAATTCTTGGCTAAATTTTTTGCTCACAGTACTTCTATTCGAAGCATTCAGTGCAGATCTTTGGCTAAAATTGTGTTGATTCTATGTAATTCTAACCAATTTCAAGCGCAAGATTTTATTAATGAGCTGCAAAAAAGGAACTTGTTTTCGGTTTTTCAAAAAATGTCCAAGCTTTGTTGTCCGAAACTTTTCCGTCTAAGACATTTAGATGTTAATGAAAGTAAGCTTTTAGGTATGGTGGTCAAACGCACGGATTTAAATATCTACTGCGGCCCTTTCTTATTTCTGGTATTGAACCCGAGAAAAAGAGGTTTGCATGCAAGAAATTGTTGAAACTGTATTGCCTGTTTCTTTGGTTCTAAGTCAGAACAGAGAAGGTTTGCAGTAGATATGTAGATTCATATATCTACTATTGATAAAATGTTATACCGGGTGAGTCAGAAAAAACGCATGCTGTTTGATCGGCTACTGTTCCCTAGCTATCAAAGCAATAATGCATGCTAATATCTTATTGAATAGCCGACATGTTCAGTTAATTTTAGAATCTTTTCTGGCAGAAATCGGTCACTCTGTTCTGATGTTATAAAGAATTTTCTCGAGAACGTCCCTTCGATTAGTCTTGAAAAACGGGCTACAATCACGATCAAGCTTCCCTAATATTTCTGCCTTACAGTGATGACTTAAGCACGCTTTTGTACGTGTTATCCTCTTGGGAGAATGAAAAAAAAAATCAGCCCCACTAGTGTAACAAAATCATTCAAGGGGATTTCATCCTCCCAAGAGGATGATGTGTGCTAACACAGCTCATTGTCATCGCCATGAGGCATGAGCGAAGAAATTTGATCATCATTTTTAGCCGTTTTTGACAGTTTTTGAAAGAGCCTTCTCGAGTTCTTGAGAAGATCCCTCATCATTTCAGTACAGAGCGGTCAATTTCAATCAGGTAAATTCTGATAACAAATCAGCTATTAAACAAGAATTTTTTTAATTCTGCTGTAATTCTGAAAATAATCAAGATATCAAAGATTGCCAATGAACACTTAAAGAGAAATACCTGAAGTCCCTTTCAAGCCATTAAATCAAACGATCTTGCAATGTTTTTGAAGCTTTGATGCCTATGCTACGAAATCTGCCCTTGCTTCATGCATCTTGTTAATTAAAGTAAAACCTATCAACAACAACAAGTCTAAAGACTCGTTCTTGACATGTCTATTCAACAGTTTTTGTAAGAGAGGGGTGTAGGCCATGGTAATCGGACGGCAGTCGTAATCGGACGCTCGTGAATCAATCCATAAATGTCAGTCCACGTGTCGCTTTCGTTTTGCTTGGCGGTGAAGAAGTTGTTGTTCTGAATATCACGCCGAGATTCACAACATTGAGAAAATTTTAACCAATCAAAGAAATTGGATGTGTGACATGTGAACAAAACATAGGATTGTGCCAAATACTTAAAAACCGTTTCATTGAAGGGAGGACAGGGGGTGCTGTTTTGAGTGATGTTAAAAGTTCATGGTGGTGGTTTTCAGACACCACGTAAATCATTTTGGGGAGAATGAAACATAGGATTAATTTTGGGGAGAATGAATATATCTCAGACTTAACATGCGATTTGAATGTTCATGTTTCTGTCAAAAATACACAGATCAATCTTATGCAGTAATAAGATTCAAGGCGACATTTTTCTCGCACACCTCCAAGTATATAGATTTGTTCACGACTGTCGAAACCTCTCCAGAACATCGTTACGAAAACCGTCAGTCGAACCGTTGTCCCATCAGTGCACGATAACGACTACCGAGTTCAACAGGAAAGCAAGGGCGTCGCCAGGGGGTGCACTGAGACATGTCCACCCCAGTTTTCTCTAGGCTGGATGTATTCATAAGCAAACACAGTGTAAAAATGCTGGGTATACCTTTCAGAAGTTAGTTCCATAGTTAGTCCACCCCATTTTTAGGGCTGGCAATGCCCCTGCACGAAAGACGTCGATCGCCAAAGCAAACCAGCAAAGTCGAAAACTTAAAACTTTGAAAAATTATACAAAAATGTATGTCATTTCACATAGTAATTTTGGTCTTTGTCTGTGATGTATTTTCTTATGAAAAATTCTGTTTTCCTCAAACGTCCGATTACCATCACCGACACCCTACTGTGTATGTAACAAGTTCAAAATAAAGTAAATTCTCGCTGTAGAACTCTTCCAACTTACTTTACTCTCCCAAAGCTTGGAACAGTTTGAATAATCTTAGGAAAATAATGGTACGTATAAGGTAGCCTTTCTATTGAAATGATTTGTAATTCAATCAAATTGGTAGATAAATCATGGTTCTACATTATGGCAAGCTCGGTACCTTGTTTTTGACTCATTCTGTGTAAGTTACAGCTTCCTTGTGAGAATTTTGTGGAATATTTCTCAACGTCCAAGGAAGGGGAAGAATCAGAAAGAACGGATTTGCATCTCTTTTGCTGATGCACTCAGATCAGTGACAATTCAAAATAACGTGTATGCTGCATATACGAGAGTAACATTCCTTTACGAGTTTGGCAGGTAATTTTTTGTTGAATAAACTTTAGAAATATTTGAGAAACTTTCAGTTCTGAAACTTAAATAGTACAAAGGAAAAGGGTTGAAGTCTTTCCAAAGTTGCTTACAAACAAGATTTAGGTCGCAAATTATGTGAATGAATACGAAATTGGGAATAGAGATTTATTGTGTAAAAGAAACAGGAAAGGTTTTCAAAATTTGCTCGAGGTCCCATAGTTCGACTAAATTTGTTGCAAGTTTCACGGAAGCATTTCCAATCAAAGCACGTTAGATCACGAACGTAGAGAACGAAAAGTAATTAGAAGGAAGATCTTTTCGAAAGAAGCATGAATGCAAGCTAGAAAAGATTCAAGAGAAGCATGAAGGTGAACAGGAAAAGGTCTCGATATTTACTCGACATATCCTTGTATTTCGATCAAATTCACGATAGGTTTAAAGGAAGAATTTCCAATCAAAGCACGTTGGATCACGAACGTAGAGAAGGAATAATAATTAGAAGGAAGATTTGTTGAAAGAAATACAAAAAACGAGTTTGAAAAGGTTACGAGAAGCCTGAAGGTGAACTGGACAGGTTTTCGATGTTTACTTAAGATTTTAAAAATTTTCATCGACATCACTTTCAGTTTTCGATATCTCTTCTTCATCAACAATCTCCTCGCTCACATTTTCAATTTTCGATTCATCTTCAACATTTTGTAATTTCTCCAACAAACTCAGTTTCTCTGCCTCAAATTCCTCATCTTTCAAGTCCCCATCTCTCTTTTCCTTTTCCAGGTCAAGATCCTTCTGCTCTTCTAAAACCTCTGTTAATGCTTTGATGTAGTTTATCGCGAGTCTCAGGGTTGTTATTTTCGCCATATGTCCATCAGCGATATAACACGGCAAGGCATCTCGTAAAGCCTCGAAAGCTTTATTTAAAACACGCATCCTTTCTCGTTCTCTCGCATTTACGAGCAATCGCTTCTGTAACGACATTCGCGATCTTTTATGCCTCGCCCGATTCGATCCGTTCATGCCACCGATGTCATTAAGATTCGGTATCATTGAATTCACGTCGTACGGCCCCCAAGAATGGGGTTGCTGATACATGGGGTTACAAAGCGAGGGGTGCTGTCCGATATCCATTTGTTGGGGGTAATTTTGATAATGCTGTCCGGGTATTTGAAAGGCATGTTCTGGAATGTTCCGGTAACCATAAAGCTGTGATCTACCAAAGTCATAATTATACTGTTGATTGTTGTGTACTTGGCCTTGTTCAATCATATGATTCTGTTCTGCGTACGCGAAATTTTCAATCGAAGGTAACGGAAGATTGTAATGCTCTTGATATACCGAATTTCCTCTCTCCATCGCGAATATATTTACACTCTCTGAATAGTTAGCTCTTCTCTAAAAACGATGCTGTTTTCTCCTCACACTTTGCGTTCACTCCTCATATCTATTTGCCGTATGCATTTTAAATTAGTTTTCTAAGGTTTTACGTCACATCTGCGTCCCTGCGCAGGTAAAGGATGATTTTACTTCACGCCGACATGAAACCATTAGTGCAAGCTGTTGGGCTGGGCTGGGCTGAGATGTGCGTTTCGCTGCTTGAGTTAAAATGCATTTAAAGCGTCATCCACAGGAGCAAGTTTTTCTTGACAATTTTTTCTTGACAAGTTTTCTTTGCTCGTGAAGATTAGGAAATGTGACAAGCTTTTCCTTGACACGTATAAAGGCTGGTGCTAACAAGAAAATATTTTTGCGGAAACATTGATTTTCACTGTTGCTCGCAATGTTGCAGGGGGGGGGGGGGATGCTGCGGAGATCAAACGGAGAGACGCAAAACATTTTGCTTTGCTGCAAGAAAGAGCACGTGCGCGCTCTTGAAGCCTTGAGGCTGAGCATGCGCTAAGATATGATTGATTTGATTGATTTGATTGATTGATTTGATTGATTTGATTGATTTGATTGATTTGATTGATTTGATTGATTTGATTAATTTGATTGATTTGACTGATTTTATTTTATATTCTTTAACCACGGTAACCCCGTCAGCTAAGGCTGCTTTTCAGCGGGCCGTGCCAAAAAATTTACAATTTACAATTTAATACATATAAAACTAAAAAATTTATAACCTAATTACAAAACTAAAATCTAGAAATAAATACATTATGGTCATACTCATATTTGCTTGCTTGACCTCAGGTTCGAGATTATTCCAAAGGTGCGCATACCACGATACGAGAATGATTTCTGCCCATTTGTCGTTTTCATAAGAGGGACGCGTAAGTTAGTCTCAGAGTTTCTTAACTTGACAGTGTCTCGTGAAGAGTTAAAAAAAAAATATTCAAGAGATACGTAGGTGCAAGACCATTTATGGATTTGTAAACGATGCTCGCTGTCTGTCGTTTGATAATTTCAGCGATAGTTGCCCACTTTAGCTTCTGTATCAGGGCATCAGCAGGTGCATCATAACTGCTATTGGTCACAATTCTGGCAGCGCGATTTTGTAACTTTTGCAGTGTAAGTCGCTTGGATTCCCCGCAGCTCCCCCACACAGAGCAACAGTATCGGAAATGTGGTTCTACAATACCTCTATAGATCTGGCTAAAAGGGTTTCCTGGGGTAGCAATTTCTTAGCATATTTTAAAAATCCTAAAGCACGAGAAACCTTAACACGCAAGAATGTAGTGTGCTCATCCCAAACAAGATGCTTATCTAGTTGAACTCCTAAGTATTTAGTTTTCTCAACAATCTCTACTTGTGCGTCACCAATGGCAAAGGAAGGGGACTCTATTTTCTTATCGGAGATTTTTTTAAGATGATTCCTACAACCATAGCTTGAGTCTTCATGACATTTGAAGCCATTGCTTTAGGCAATTCAAGTCTCTATTCAGGTTTTCATTGAGATCATCGATGTTCTTAGAAGAATACGATATGGTGGTATCATTAGCATACATGGTAAATTGACTATTTTGCAGAGAAAATGGCAAATCATTGATATAGATAAAAACAGAAGAGGACCGAGACAAGAGCCTTGTGGCACTCCACAATTTTTATCAAGCTGCCCTCAGAACAGATAACCTATACTTGTCAAGGCCAGCAAACGAGGTGACACCTGTTTTGGAAACAGAATTGTGTCCATGAAGTAAGAAATGTGTCAGAAAATATCGAAAACATTTTTTGCTTCCTAGACGCAAAACTTTTGTCTGCAGCATTCGTTGTGTTTGATGCGCAAACGAAGAAACATTCGGGAAACAATCGAAGCCCAATCGAAGCCAATGATTGTTTCCGCAACAATATTGTCTCGTTTGCACAGCCCTAAAGTTTTTCCTTGACAAGGCCTGACAAATGTACTTACTCAAAAACTGGCATTCCAGGATAAACAATTTTAATCGGAATATTACTTCCCAAAACAAGGTTTCAACGCTTGCCGAGAAACTTGATCCTGGATTATGCTCAATTTTTATAAATGTGTTATGAAGACTCTCGTGTGCGTGTTACCGAAGCTGCTAGTGTTGTATAACTTTTCTTGTTTCTTGATATATTGCTTCTTTCTTTTCTTTTCTTATTCGGTTATTCGATGTATGGTTCTTCGCTCTGGTCGTGAAGTTCGCTGCCTCCCCTACGGGAGTTGTCGGCTTTCGGTAGCAAAACAACAAAGCAACAATGTAGCTTCACAACTTCATATTTATTCATATCTAACTTTAAGTTGAGAGTAATACTTCATTTGGATAGTCATAATAACAATCTCTCAACTCGATGCGTTGCTCTCCAAAGCTATCCCGAGAATCAACTAAACTAAAACTAACATTACTCTGAATATCTGACTCCAGGAAAACGCCACCAGTCAGAGGACAACCAACAAAGGGGAATTACTCTGATTGGCTACTTGAAGGGAACGAGGTTTAATCTGATTGGCGAAAGAGGATGGACCAGTTAAAGCACATGGCAAATTTTGGGTACATGCGGGGCATGAATCTGACTACCCTAAATACCAAATAATAGGACCCCTTGCTCATTGGAGCTGAAAAAACAACATGCAAGTTGACGCCAACACTTTTACCCATAGACAATCACGCTTTTCGTCCAAAAACGTGATACCAACATACCTAATGATCTATGTGCTAAAATACAAGCTGCTGAGAGAATTACCTGGCGACAGTGGCGGGGTGGCAGGGGGGCCATGGCCCCCCTGAATGTAGGCGCTGGTAACGTTAAGGGGGCGCCAAAATTGTTTGTTTGTATGGGGACATCGAAATTGATATTATACAGACAGAGCTCTTCGCCCGGTCGATGCTCGAACTTGACATTCATAAGTAACAACTCGCAAAACAATGCGAATTATTGGAGAAGAAGACATAACGTTAAAAGTAGTGAAAAAATCAAAACCTGCCGATCTTTGGCAGTAAGAGCAGATACGACACTAGATGTCAGCCAAAGGGAACAATTAAGCCAGTAGCGTTGCCAGGGGGCAATAATGGGCGCCCCAATCATCCCCCAATCATGGGTCTTGTGATTCATCGAAAGCGGTCGAGAAGCTGAGGGGGGAGGAGGCGGGTAAAGCTATATTCTCGTCCAACACTTACCGTAAGGTTGTTTGTAAATGTCACGGAGAAAAAGAGAATTGCAATAAGCAGCAGGAGAGAACCTATAAAGTTCTTTAACTACTTGACGACACAATTTGCCAAAACTTTTCTGCTCGCTACGCTCGCACTTCCATATACAGTATACATCCTGGT
>REGM01000260.1:316576-358704 GCA_004194415.1 Aurelia aurita | reverse complement strand
TAGACCATTTCGACAATTAAAATCGGAGACTGGGGAGAGCGGTTTGTTCTGGTAAATGGCGGATGAAGTTCTGGTAAATGGCTGCCACGGAGCTTTTATAAATGATAAATTTCCCTCTACAGAACTGTTAGTTTTGAATGCACAGTTAAAATAGAGATATTATGACTTAAAACATAACCGAAAAGGTGCCCCATCACTAATAAGCCTCGTAACTAAAGGGAGACCGAATCACCAACCGAGACCTCAAATCAAATTGCTTTGGCGGGAAAATATTCGTGATTCGTCATCTCCGTTTATCGAAGCGAGATAAAACAAATGTTTTGATAAGTTTCGAGAAGAAAGCTTGGAATTACTTTACTCTCTATGAGTTGTGCAAACTGGAAGAGATACAATAATCTACGGTTGCTAGCGATTTTCCTTTATATCTTCTGGAAATGCGCGTAAAAAGGGGAAAAAAAGTCAATCAAATTTTTGCAGGTTTTTGGCTTCAGGACAACAACAGTGCCATATATGCCCTGTAGGGACAAAAAGGTTGTATCAAATGAGAACAGAGGTGGCACCAGGGTGGGCTACAGCCCATCCGTCGGTATTTAACCCCCGTCGGCGGAAATGACTTATAAAAATTGCATTTTTTAGTTATTTTAGCCCCCTGTCGGAAGTTCTGGTGTGCCCCTGTCGGAAGTTTTTGATGTGCCTCATTTTATTCACTTGGGACTCAGGTCCCGGGTTCCCCCTCGCGTAGGAAATGTAACTCACGTTTGTTTACCTAGAATTATTTGTTTGTCTTAGGGTATAAATTTGTCGTGTACCGTTTAATTTTCGCTGAAGATGAACCAAGTTTGGTTCGAAACATTCAAAATATGTTTATTTCAAATTAACTAATTTATATTCTAATCGTTTATGTCCACTGGAATGTCTCAACCGTTTACGTCTTCTGGATTTGTCTTTTTTGGAATGTTGATGAAATGATGAAATGAATAAATTTACTATGATTGTCGAAGTGACACAACATATAAACAACGACATAGACTTGCTCCAAGTCTATTCTAACATTATAACTTCTGCGGGGGCGTAAATCATGACAAGGACGCTGCGAAGGTTTCGTTTCTCGTTTCTCCTTCGCAGCGTCCTTGTCATGATTTACGCCCCCGCAGAAGTTATAATGTTTTATTGAGCGCTGATAGACCACAGAATAGACTTGGAGCAAGTCTAACAACGACATGACAGTTATCAAAAATTGATTCGAAAATGCCACAAAGTATCAATTTCTCAGTTGAATGCCTTTGAATGCCTAGCTAGTGGCCTGCCTATTTGTGGTACGTCATTTTTTGTTCCATAGTTCGGACCTTCGGGGTATTTTCGCCATTGTCTGCACCATCGTTTTAAATATGAGCACTTTCTATACTATCAGATACTGAGTGACTCCAGATGAAATATCGCTGCTTGGCAAATCAAGAAATTATGCTACACGTATTTTTTTATAAGAAATCGCTTATAAGAAGCTCAACTCTCAGATCGCAAAAAATTAAGAAACTCCAATACTGGCACAAATTAAATAAGAAATTATCTATTTTAGCCTACGAATCCTTAGCATATTTTTTTTTATTTTCACTTGCTTCCTGTATCCCCTGTATCTGGAAGCAAGTTTACATACACGTATTTTTTTTATAAGAAACTAAGAATTTTAGCTAGTACTGAAAGTTTCTTAAAATTATCAGATTTTCAGTACTTAGAGTTTCTTACAAGTTTCTTAAAGGCTCCATAACAATCTTCATGTTTACTACCTGAGCCCTCGTGAACATTTCGAAACAAAGTTTTTGAAGCCTTCCCAATGTTTAGACAATACTCAAGTAGCTTCTGAGTAATATGATACAGGAAACAACTGAAAATAAAGTAAAAATATGCGAAGATTTTCCTTTATCAAAATAATTAGTTTCTTAAGTTATATTTTCCCAGTACTAGGGTTTCTTTAACTTTTTGGCGATCTGAGAGTTGAGTTTCTTATAAGCAGTTTCTTATAAAAAAAATACGTGTATTACCTGGAAAATACTTGAGGAATTTCTAAACATTGGAAAGGCTTAACAAACTTCGTTTTGAAATGTTCATGAGGGCACTGGAAGTGAACATGAAGATTGTTATGGAACTCGTAAGAAACTCGTAAGAAATTCTGAGTACTTAAAATCTGATAATTTTAAGAAACTTTCAGTACTGACTCAAATTCTTAGTTCCTTATTAAAAAATACGTGTATTGCTTTTAAAACGTTCTTTTGCAAAATTGTGTCTCAGATCAAATTCATTTCAGAGATCTACTGCAACTGTTTTATTTCTGTACTTAAATAATATAAAACGAAAAATGAAATGAAATCTGTGCGCTAAAGATTTCGAAACTGTGACTTGAAAAATATGATTTTGAACATGAGTCTAATAAAAAACTGTTCTATAAACTAGTCTATTGCACAAAGAATGTCTCTAGAATTAATTCGATCTTTGATACTCTTGCACAAAAGGAAAGTAGGGGAATAAAACTTTTCAGACTAGAAGACGGTCAAATCATCTAGGAACGAAAAGTCATCTCACACTTGCTCACTTTTGACGTCTTGCCCGTGATAAACAAATCATCTGAAAATATTGTCTGGATAGACGAACAAACAGACGGTCAAAATCAGATGACTTGCACGTCGAAAAGCTTGTCCCGTTTCACATCGAACGAGTTGTCCATCTTAAGACGACTTGTGCGCTTAGATGATATAGTCCGCCTTNTTGAACATGAGTCTAATAAAAAACTGTTCTATAAACTAGTCTATTGCACCAATAATACCTCTAGAATTAATTCGATCTTTGATACTCTTGCACAAAAGGAAAGTAGGGGAATAAAACTTTTCAGGCTAGAAGACGGTCAAATCATCTAGGAACGAAAAGTCATCTCACACTTGCTCACTTTTGAAGTCTTGCCCGTGATAAACAAATCATCTGAAAATATTGTCTGGATAGACGAACAAACAGACGGTCAAAATCAGATGACTTGAACGTCGAAAAGCTTGTCCCGCCGCCTTCTAGTGTGAAAAAGGGCAATCTTCTCTACCCACATTTTCGTGGATACCCACATTTTCGTGGATACCCACATTTTAGTGACTTTTCAAACAGCAATATATCTTTTGGGTTACGTTTCAATTATGACACAAAGAAACAATGTGCATGGTGAGTACAGCATTTTCTTGATTATGTGGCCTCTGTGCTTTCCCCATGCTTTCTCAAGGGTGGGCATGTGCTGTGTTTTTGGTGGTCCTATGTATGTCTTGGAAAAATAATTTCACCAACCCATATTTGCAGCGTACCAATACAAACTGCGCTCGTAAAAAGACTGGTTTTGGGGATATACATTTTTAGAATACTCTGTGATAAAATCCAATTTTGAGGACAAATATTGACCAACATCCAAGAACATGAACAGTCCAAGTTAGTTGCAACATGATATTATTGAAAAGAGTTCAAAATGAACCTGATGTTAGGGGCGGACATCAACACATTATGGGAGAAATAAACCGGTTATGTGGACATACATGGGAGCACTGTTCTCACTGCAACATGCCCACCCTTGCTTTCTTTATTTGGAATTTTTGAAAAAAAATGGGCATGTTGGCCTATATAATCTAGGTAAACTCTAAGGATTTGAAAATCTCAGCATGATGGTCATGAGTTATTTCTGAATTAATTTGTCTTCTCTTATGATTGTTGAAATAGTGAGGAAAGCCTCAAGGAGAGTAGCTTATTCAGGGGGAGGGGGCTTAATAAGGAAATACGGACAAAATCCAATTCTGGCAAAATAACTACTGTAGAACTTATAAAGCCTAACCAATTGTCTCCTTTAACAAATCTTGTCCTAATTTTGCGGTAAATCTTGAAATCAAGCCATCGATACCACTTTTTAGCGCCAAATCATATGGTGTTTGTCCAATGTCATTTGGGACATCAGGGTCCGCACCTGAGTCCAGTAACTTGTCTGTTGCTTCCACACCATCCATCCCCAATCTCACAGCTTCATGCAAAACGGTATTTCCTTTAGGCCCTGATTTCTGGTCAGTGTTTGCCCCTGCATCAATTAGTGCTTGTATGGAATCAATATGCTTGCTTGTGACTGCCAGTTTCAATGGTGTCATGCCTTCGGAATCCACTGCATTGACGTCAGCACCTCCATCTATAAGCTCATTTACAGCATCTACCTCAACTTCTGATGTCCCTCCTAACATTTTCAATAACTTCAAACTCTCTGATGATAATTTACTATCTCTTGCAGGTAGTTTTTTCTTTGCCTTCTTTTTAATTTTCTTTTTCTTGCCTCCAGTTTCCCCTTTCGAATCTTTTGCATTCTTTGAATTTTTCATTGCATTTATGAAAGCTATCCCATGCTGAACCGATTTTGCTGATGCATTGAGCGTATGTTTATCTTTATTTCTCAGCCCAAAACTCAATGTGATGCTTAGCTCTTGCCCATCTAACTCCTCTTGTGCTAATGCTCCTAACAATTTCCCCATCTTCCGTTGGCTTATCGAGTCTCTGAATTCAATATCATTCTGTGCATAAACCTTCAAATGTTGTGCCACATGGTCAATTTGCTGCCTCCAGTACCCTTTCCCTGGACTTACAGCACTCAGCGGCCTTTTCACTTTTGCTTTGCCATCATCATTGCATTGCGCATCAATTGACTTTGAGGATGGAAAGTAAATCCCTGCTGTTTGTGTGCCATATGACTTGGAAGTGGTATCAGCTTTTGGTAATGGCATTGGCACAGAATGCCATCTTGCATTTTCACCTGGGTAAGACATCAAACTTTTTGTTTCTGGAATATTTCTTTGATTGGGGTACAATGAAACATAATCTGGCCTAACTGGAGGGGTGATTGTTTGTCCACATGATGCACAATATCTTGCATAAGGCTGGTTATTTGTCCTGCATGTCAAACATGTTACGACAGAGCTTGATGGTAGTGGTTTAGAGCCACACCAATCACAAAATCTTGCATCATGACTGTTTAATCTTGAACATCTTGAGCACTCTAGGAACGTATCTTTACTTGGCTGTGGAGGTCTGTTTACAACATTCTGTGTGAAAACTTTTTGCACAGGTAAGACATTTTCACAAACAACACATCGTTTACTTCCAGAGGGTGATGATGTTCCACATTGCAAACAGACAACTTTCTCTACATATTTTGTTGAGACATTAGCAGACGTGCCATGAAAAATCCCATCACAAATGATACAATTTGGGACATTTAGTGGCACTTTGGAGTGGCAAAAGGGACATGGTCCAACAGAGCCTTCACTTGGTGGTAAGGCTCTAGCTCCTGGCACTGGTGGTAAAGCCCCTCCACATTCATTGCAAAAACGAGCATACGCATCAGATGGTCTTACTGCATGACAATAAAGGCATTTCAATGCATCTGTTGCTTCTAAGACATGTCTTGCAGTAACACCACTTTTTGGAGGCATTGCGGTCCTTGGAAAACCACTCCCTGTATTCATCATATCATATCCATAACTTCTCTCAACATCCTTTTGGTCATTAATACTCATCTTTTGCATTTCAATCCCATTGAGAACTTTACGTACACCACTATCTTCACTCTTTGTGTACTCTTTCGCTGTTCTCCGTAAATTGCCATCTCTTCCAGAATATTCCATATCATTTAAAAATTTGCTATTTGAAAGTCTTGTATCATTCAGCCTGTCACTTGAGGTGTAATTTCCAATTTCTCTACCCCAAGCTGATGTTGCTTCCCTTGGGTTCCTTGGCCGCTCTGTTGAGTAGTCCGCATATGGGTTCTTAGCTTCATAAAACCGACTTTTTAATCTTTCAGTCCCATCTAAATCATCATCATCATCTAAGTTACTTTCGCTGTCTTCCTCATCTTCCTGCAATTCTTCTTGTGAAGGTTCACTTATTTGAAATGCCTTTGAATTTATCCGACTCTCCTTGCTCCCATCTTTCAAAACCGCAAGTGCCTTCAAAGTTATCTTCCCTATTCCTAAATAAATTGGTTGTGTGTATTTAAAAGTCGAAGTCTGGCCAATCTTCTTGAAAGGATCAGGCTTACTGCCATCGATTGTATAAAATATAATTGAGTCAGGTGTGTTGCAAGCAAGCTCAATAGGCGTTCTTGATGTGATCTCCCATTTTCGGCCTAAGCCAGGTGCTTTCAAAGGCACGATAGTCGGCACTGAAACCATTCCAGCCGTCATCTTTATAGTTGAAAATGATCCACAGCAATTCTAGTATTCTTGAGTTGTCCTTTTTTCATTGGATATATGCGTATTAAAGAGATATTGGGTGCTTTCCGAAGTGAACTCCCACATCACAGCTCCACCACAGCTAAACTCAAGATGTTGCCAGGTTGCCAAAACAATGCCGCAAAAAAGAGAGGCAAAAACCTCCGCAGAAGATATTTTCTCAAAAGGTTGACCAACCAAAAACAACACCCACCAAAAGGGGGTTCTAGTCAAATTCACCCCCTGATTAAAGGGAATCGACATAGTTAAGGTAGCTTACCAACAAAAGAGCAAACTTTTTTATAGTAAACTTTTGGTTTCATATGATCATATCANAAGGGAATCAACATAGTTAAAAGCTGGCCCGGGCCAAGTTAAAAATATAGTATTGTATTTGATAATGTTGGCACGTGCCGTTTCATTGTGTAGCTGAAGAAATAATGGGTGCGTGGGCGTTTTCGTAGCCTATTTATAGCGACCACTCAATATAGCTATGTCTTGACTATTCCCTTTTTCTCAAGAAATTCAAAAAACTCTTTATAAGGAACTGAGCACCGAGATCATTAGAATTAAAAAAACTATGGGGACAAGAGGCAATTATTAAAAAAATGTCTCCATCGAGGAAAAAGTCTAGGGAATTCAATCCTTGTTTTTGCTTGCTTTTTTTGGCGGTTTTCATACTTCTGAATGTGTAATGTGTATTTATTTTGTCATATCTAGACAGAGGAACATTTTCATCAAACTTATAAGAGATTTTACTTCAAACAACGTGATTTTGAGGATAAAAAAGTCTAAATTTGCATTTTAATCTTCTCTAGTCTTTGAAGGCGTACGTATACACTGATGGGGGTGTAGCCTGTGTTCAAGCCCACTTGCCCTTTCCCCATATTCAAAGTGCTTACAGGGTGCAGGGCGAGTGTGTACGAAAATCAGAAAGACAAGCCCCCCTGGGAAAATTTGTTTCTTCAATGCGGTTATGCGGCGCACGGCGCAGCATCAACCTAATGAAAATGGCGCGATTTACAAAATGGCGCGGCTCCACATGCTGACAGTCAAAGAGCTAATTTAAAGAAAGTTAAAGCAGATAACAATAAGGAGCACTTTCAGACACCAAATAATTTGTTGATTAAGGCATCCAAAATGCTTTATTATGCAGTCAAGAGTGGGAAGAAACCAGGTGTTTATGAAAACTGGGCAGAATGTGAAAATCAAACTGTAGGTTTTTCCAATGCAATTTTCAAAAAATTCAAAACAAAAGAGGAAGCACAGAACTTTGTAAATGATACTGACATGCAGAGTGTGCATGACAAGGATCTGGATGACATAATAGTAAAAGACAAGAATAACACAAACAATGATAAATCAGAAAATAGAGGAGAAATAGATCAAGATAGCTCCCAAATACAGCATGTATGTGGAAAATGTGAAAAGAATGTAGGCAACAAGTCCAAAGCACTTCTATGTGATTTATGCAAAAAATGGTTTCATTGTAACACAAAGTGTGGTAAGAAGCATGAAGATTCTTATAACTGTATTAAAGAAAAAGATGAGAGTAACCGTGATATTTTTTGGTACTGTGACAACTGCGCCAACATAATTTCAAACCTATGTGCTAAAGGCCCACTACTTTTACAGGAAAATCTGATTACAAAAGAACAAATAAGTGAACAATTAGATACAATTGCAAAACAAAAAACAGAGAATAAACGGTTAAAACGAGAGTTAGAAAGTTGTAGGGAAGAAACAAATCAAGTAAAGGACCAAAAAGTGGAATATTTGAGTACAAAGAAAGAACAAGAAATAACAAATCTTAAGAATGAAAATAAGAAAATGAAAGAACAAGAAAAACTGCAGATTCAAATTAGCAGCGAAAAAATCGAAGAAATAACAACCAACAAAGACAAAGAGATAACAAAACTAAATGAAGCTCTGAATAAGTATGTAAGCGATATTCCTGGCAGTCAAATGAGGGCTCAAGACATTAAAAAGATCAAAGATGACTGTAGTAAGTATAAAGAACTGTATGAAAAAACAAAATCAGATTTACATACAACCCAGAGACAAAATAGTCATTTATGTGACTATCTTGAAAATATGAAGCAAATTAATGAGGTCTTAGCCACAGAAAATACATTTTTGAAAAATGAGGAAAAGAAAAGTGATGAACCACGAAAAGAAACAAAAAGAAGAACCACAGTGGAGCAGATAAATGGCATAAAGGTCTCAGAAAAAACACAGATGAAAGAAAATCTACAAAAGCAAGAGAATAGTAAAGAAGAAGGAAAGAAGAATGAACAAAAGAATGAAGATGAAGGGAAAAATGAGAGGAATGAATCCAGTAGCCATGAAAAGACACAAGATGAGACAGAAAAGGAAGCAGCAGTGCAAAAGAAGCTGATTGGAAATTTAAGAAAAGAAGTAAAAGAATATCTAAATACACTGGAAAGAAACACTCAAGCAATAAAAGAAAAACAACAAGAAAATGGAAAACTGAAGGATGAATTAAAAGAAACTAGGGAAGTCAACAAAGAGTTAGAAATAATCTTGCAAGGACAGGAATTAAAGGCTCATGGAGAAAAACAGGAAAGTTTACAAAGAGACAAGGCAGAGGAAAATAGGTTGGGAGTGGAGAGTGGAAAAGTAAATGAGAAAATGTGTCACTACTATGCAAGAACAGGAGAGTGCCGGTATGGCAAGGAATGTAGATATAAGCATGAAACAACATCAACAGGAGAATTAGCAAGCCTTTGGAAGGAAAAGGAAAGAGGAGACAAAGAAAACAAGGAATATTGCTTTTATTTTGAAAAATCAGGAAGGTGCAAATATGGAATAAATTGCAAATACATACATAGAAGAGAAGACAAGCAAAACAAGGAAGAATTCAAAGTGTGCAGAAAGTATGAAAAGGAAGGGCTATGTGAGTATGGAGAAAGCTGCAGGTATCAGCATACAGAAAGGTGCTTGACTTATGCACAAGGAGAAAGATGCAACAAAGCTAACTGTGAAAAAGCTCATGATAGAAGCAATTTGTGCTATGATTTTGCAAAAGGAACTTGCGCATATGGTGGACAGTGCAAATTTATTCATATAAGAAAGGAAACACAAAATGGTTTAAGAATGTCAAGGCATGAGAATGAGATTAACAGAGGAGAAGAAGGGTCATACAAGTATGAAAGGGAACAAGCAAATTTCNAATACATTTATGGAATTTATTTTAACGTTTAGCCTACCTGTGGCACAGGACTAGCCTCCTTCTCCTCTTGAGTCCAACAATGGTTAGACTGTTGTCATGGCATGAAATATTTGTTGATCACTTTTGATTGGCTGAATCTCTCAAGGGCTGCGTCTCATTGGTCAATCCGTTCCTCACCATGATCATAATGGCCGCTCACGACCGTGGTTGCATCTCTGTTTTCCGTTAGTTTCGTTCAGATCTCCCGTGTTTTCATAAGATTTAATGCAGTTTTAGACAACATTTGAAGAAAAACAGATTGAAGGATGGCCAGGAAGAAGTTCAGAACAATAAGAGGCTACATTGGACGACGAAGGAAGAGGATTGCGAAAGCCAAAGAGGAAGTTTTAGGTGTCATCGAGCCAGGCTCTGCTGGAAACAAATCAGTAGGCCTTTCAGCAAGTGCAAGAAAGCTCAGTTTTTTTGGTGTAAACATCGACGAGAATGTAGAACAGATTGATCTTTCCTCAGCAAAGCCAGAGGACTGTTATATAATTGCACAAAAATCTGCAATGACGGAACTGATATCCACACTTTTATGCCCTGATTGCAAGCAGCCTGGCTTGAGCTTTGAAATTGACAAAGGGAAGGTGAGTGGATTTTCTGCCAAAGCTGCAATAATGTGCAAAATATGTGAAAGTCCTGCAAAAGAAAATTATCTCTGTGAGCGAGTTGGAGGATCCAAATCACCCAATGAGCCCTTTGATATAAACATTAGGGCAACTCTGGCTTTCAGAGGCATTGGCTGTGGGTATTCAGCAATGAGAGATTGGGCTAGTGTCATGGACATGCCTTACTCTATTAGTCGTGATTCGCACACAAGAGCTCATCACAAGATAGAAGAGGCCAGTAAAGCCACTTTTAATGAAATGGTGAAGCAATCACGTGATGCAATAGGCCAAGCATACGATGAGATAGGAGTGTATCCTGATGGTAATGGTATCCTGAATATTGGAGTGTCATTTGATGGCTCATGGCAGAAGCGTGGCTACTCATCACACAATGGAATGGGTTCCGTTATAGATCTGCTCACCGGGCTTCCCATAGATTATGAAGTGCTGTCCAACTTCTGCTTCAAGTGCAAGGCTGCTGAAGAAAAGGAAATTGATCCAGTATGGAAACAAAAACATTCGGATAACTGCCCAAAGAATTTTGATGGATCAGCAGGAGCAATGGAGGTAGCATGTGCAGAACGTTTGTGGAGTAGATCCGTAGAGCATCACAAATTGCGGTACACTGCAATGTTGTGTGATGGGGACAGTAAAGCCTTTGATGCTGTGACTAAGTTGGCTGTTTATGGAGCTGATGCAAAAATCGAGAAAGAAGATTGCGTGAATCATGTATCCAAAAGAATGGGAGCAGCTTTGAGAAACTTAGTCACAATATCAAAGGCACAGAAAGAATCCATTGCAGGAAAAGGAAAGTTGACACAGGAAAAGATCACCAAGATCCAGAATTATTATGGAAGGGCGATTAAAGACCACGCCAATGACATCACTGTGCTCAAGAAGCGTATCATGGCCATCCTTTTCCACATGTCATCAACTGACAAAACTCCAAAGCATACCCATTGCCCTCCTGGAGGGCAATCATGGTGTTTTTGGCAACGAGCAGTGGCAAAGTCAGAAAATCCAGGTACCCACAAAGAGCATGAAACGTTCACACCTGAAATTGGCAAAAAGTTAGTGCCAATTTTTCTGCGATTGTCATCAGAAGATCTGCTCAAACGTTGTGTGAGGAACAAGACACAGAATCCAAATGAATCCATGCATAATCTAATTTGGAGGCTCTGCCCAAAGACGATATTTGTTGGAAGGAGAACGCTGGAAACAGCAGTATGCTTAGCAGTCTGCCAATTTAGTATGGGAGCAACATTCAAAGTTGCTCTTTGCAAGGCGTTGAAGCTTGACCCAGGTAAAAATCTTGAAAGCTCAGCATCAAAAATAGATGCTGAAAGAGTAAAGAGGGCAGAGAGAGCCTGCCAAGAAGCAACAAAAAAGAGAAGAAAAAATCTGAAGTACAAAAAGCAATCAAAGGAGCAAAAAAAGAAGTCCCAAGAAGGGGAAAGTTATGTTGCGGGTGGATTTAATTGTTGATAAAGAACAATTGAAATATAAAATAAAGTCACCATGAGACAGTAAAACATTTAATCTCTTTCAGAGTTACATTTTCGTTATTTGAAATGTGCATAACCCCTATTTTAAGACAAATTTCTGACACTTACACCTCAGTAAACATTTCAATGAACTTTGAGTGGCATTTTCTCAGAATAGCGTTTTTGGCATACCGGGATGGTTTGGTTTGAGTTCATTTTTCAAAGTATAAAGAAAACCACATATATCTATGTATCATTAGATTCCTTATGCTGTGTAGAATGCACAAAACCTCTTCATTTTGTGTTATGATGTTTACATTGGCCAAAGTTCTTTGCAAAACCAATGACCTTGAATGCAAAACGTTGAAAAATTTGAAAAATTGCTATAAAAATGATTAAAGAGTTTTAAAATTGAAAATAAGCTCTTTTGTGCAAAGCCCACACTGTCAGGATCAGTTTGATATATTGCAATAAAACATAAGTAGAGCTGAAAAAAATTTGAACTCACACCAAGTAACCTCTGTTCTCACATATTGTTTGTAGGTCTCCATAGCAACGAAAGGTGATAATTAGATTTTTAATGCATTTTCCAAATAAGGGCACAAATTAATCCCTTCCACCTAAGTTTGAGCTGTATATCATCAGTAACAAAGAACTTAGTTTTTGGACCAGTAGCCTACCTTAAACAACGTGATTTTGAGGCGATTTTGAGGATAAAAAAGTCTAAATTTGCATTTTAATCTTCTCTAGTCTTTGAGGGCGTACGTATGCACTGATGGGGGTGTAGCCTGTGTTCAAGCCCACTTGCCCTTTCCCCATATTCAAAGTGCTTACAGGGTGCAGGGCGAGTGTGTACGAAAATCAGAAAGACAAGCCCCCCTGGGAAAATTTGTTTCTTCAATGCGGTTATGCGGCGCACGGCGCAGCATCAACCTCGAAATTGAAACGAGGCACTTTCCTTGGAAGTCATTCTTTCATTTCTTTGCTTTCTTCGAAAACAAAATGTCCAGATTGATGGCTAAGAAAATGGATTACTTTTGAGAAGTTTGGTGATAATTTGCAACAGTTTTCGTGGCATCCTTCATGAAAAATAAGATGGATTGTAAAGGCCATAATTGGACCTGTTGAAAGATGAACTGAGAGACCGGTTCCCCGGTTGTTTTCCTGGCTATTGCTCGTCTAGCTCATCAATTCAAGCCCAAGCCTATTATTTTGAAATCAGGCGCCTCTTAATATTTAGCCAAAGAAAGAAGCACAGATGAGTTCATATTTCTCAGCCGCTCGGAAGAGAACTCTGTCTTCTGATACTACTGGAAGCAGTGAAAATGAAGCCTGCAGAGAAGGGGAAATCAGCCCAGCCTACAATTATTTTGGGGACAACAGATTTGGAGATCCCCAGCCAAAGACAGCCAGAATAGGTAATTTTAACTGCTGCAATAACTTTTTCAATACCATGCAAAATTGAGGGATGCAGTTGCATGCAAATTCTTTAATGCCCCAGAGTCCAGTATAGAAAGTTGAATTTTTATGCGCTACACACCTGGGCTCAAGATCTCGGTGAGATGTGCCATGCCAGACTGCATTTTATGTTGCGCTCGCAGAAGATTTTCTGCGTGCAATTTTAAGTATAACAAAGGAAGAACAATAGAGTCATTGTTTTTAAAACAATAGCGAGGCGCGCATCTTCTGTGCGCACTTTGCAAAGTTTGCAGTCTGGGTGCCATACTTTCCAGTCTGGTCTGTGCCAATAAAGAATGAAAACAAAAGAAACTAAACTAAGGGCTCTGCGTGCTGGACATCTTGGAGGCACATTCCTTTTGCCCAATTGAGTTATGTATGCACACGCATTTTTGGAAGAAAATTGACATCAGCAATTGTTGCAATACTAACGATGCAACAAATTTTTGGAAAGATACTTTCAAAAACAATTTGATCACTTTCTCAACTTATCTATTAAATGAAAAGGGGGCAGTGGCAGTGGCAATTGTTGTCGTTGTTGGTGTCTCCGCTGGGGTCTCTGTTGTTCAGCATTATCGCCTATGCTGGCGGCATCCAATGTGAAACAGGCTCAGTATTTATCAGTATTTAATCTTTAATGTGTAGCTTTTTGTAGTTGTATATTTTTTGTAATTTAGATGTTCTTTATGTAATGACTGTGGGGTAGCCATGGTCTCTTGCTCCCTGTGGTATCGTCCTTGTAGTGTTGTAAAGTAGATCATAGGTAGTGTCTTAGTAACTCGTTTTTGTAAATCTTTAATTGAATATAAAAAAAAAAAAATTTACCGAATTAACTGTATGAATATTGCACAAAGCCAGACTGGAAAGTTTGCAAAGTGCGCATGGAAGATGCGCACCTGGCTATTGTAAAAAAAACAATGGCTCTGTTGTTCTTCCTTTTGTTATACTTAAAATTGCACACAGAAGATCTTCTGCACGCGCAACATAAAATTTAGTCTGGGCACATAAAGTGGAAATTAGGCATGAATGGGGACAAGAAATAAAAAACATTTTTTGCTTGGCATAACAGAAGTGTGGCACATTCCTAATTTGTATTTGTTGTTTCTTAAATTCATTTCTGAAGTTTTATATATTAATTGATTATTTTTACTTGATTAGAGTCTTGGTCAAGTGCCAAAGAGGAACCCAGTGAAGAGGAAACAGATTATGATGCTCACAATAGAAATGAAAATGAAAATCATAGTGATGATGATGATGATAACCAACCCCAATCATCCAAAGGACAATACAGTAATTTTGCTCAGAAACTTATGGTAGGTAAATTCAAATAAAATACCGGGTTTGCCAAAAAAGTTCCCATTTTTGACAGTGATTTCAAAGATTGGTGATATAAGCTACTGTATAATTAGTCAAAATCCAAAATAATACTCTGCGATTTTTAGTCCTTTTTTGGCCTTCTGCTTCCCAAGTTGCAAGCCATTTCTTTAAAATTATTGGTTTTAGAAACGGCCTAAAATATATCAAAGAATATCAAGTCAAATTTGACTGAACTGACTTGAATGGACTTGAATGGATGATAAGAAGAACATTACTTTTTATTATCACAGAGACTTCATTGAAATTATAGAAAAGTGAAAGTTTTTGAATTGGTGAAGGTAATACTAAGGTTGTTCAAGAATCGAGCAACGTTCATGCAACTGATATAACTACTTCTTAATTCCGAAGTCGTTCCATGGTCTTCTGTCTCAGTCTTTAGAAAATCTGGTTGATGTTTTTGATCAATTTAGGCTGTTTCCAGACTAATTGCTTGTCTTGCAAGAATTGGAAAGCCAAAAATTCGAAAAAAATTGCTGAGTACCATTTTAGATTTTGATAATGATCATCAATCTTTGAAATCTGCCTTGTGTACCATTTATCGTAGCCAGTCAAAAGTTTGAACATTTTTTTGGCACACGTGGTAGATTTTTTCGAGCAGGTTGATGATAAACTACCACTTTCCCTAAAGAATACAACTTGACACACTGAACATATGATTCTCTGGCGATCAAGTTTATGTCAGTTAATCTTTTGTAACATCATTAAATTTTCTAAATATGATATCATGTGCTGTTATCATTGCAATCAGCAGAAAAAAATTAAAGAAGTCGATCAAACTTTTCAGCCATTTTTCTTCAGTTTCTAAGGGGCTTATTTTTGGGAAATCATTAGGAAATCAGTCATGATTTCTGAAGGATTGGTTTTCTTTGGACTGTGTAAGCTCTCAGAATACACTTGATTTCCATTTCCGTTAAACTGCGGAATGAATGACTATGAAATCGCAACCTTTTATGGGATTTTTTTTTGCTCACTCGGTTTTACCATAAAGTACTGTTATTGATAATAAGGTTTGAAAATATGTTCCTGATGTTAGCATATATGTAGAGATATACGCAAACAAATTTGGAAGAATATAATTTGGAAAAAACGTTTTTGGACAGAAAATTCTCAGACGTTTTTTCACGGAATTTCAGATGTTTTTGGAAAGATTACTATGGAAAATGGTTTATTTACAGTATATATGAGTTAGCTTCTTTTGTGATCAAAATGTTACAATGTGACCGATCGTGATTCAATTTAAATTTACAAAGGGATTTTTTGTCAGAAAGTTTGATTTAATAATTATTGTTGAGGATGGTGAGAATAATTGATAAAGTGAATGGCTCCCCCAACACATTCCTCTTCTATGCAAATTTTTTTTAGCAAGACATGATCTTATGAAACAGTAAAAATGCATTCCTGTGATTTTTATGTACTGTAAAAATTTTCGGACACTAAATATTTTGGAAAAAATCAATATCGGACAATAAAATTTTTGGATGTTTGAAATGTCCGAAAATATTAACATCCGGAAATTTTTGTGTTTAATATAGCTTTGAAATCCTGATTTTCCCAGGATGAGTTGGCTAACGATGGACTATTTCTTTACAGGCCAACATGGGATATGTTGCAGGGAAAGGTCTTGGTAAAAGAGAGCAAGGAAGAGTTGATATCATTGAATCATCCAAACAACGAGGGAGAAGAGGTCTTGGTTTGCAGTTGAGTGGATTAGAAGCTGATACTCAAGCCAACTGGAAAGCTGATGAGGAGGAGGTAATCTTATTTAATTTATTGCCGAGGGGCAAGACAGGGTAAAGTGAATTAGCATTTGATATTTTTTCCTTCTATTCCATGAACATGAAAAATTTTGTCATTCTTTCATGGTTTAGTTGTATCATATTTTGTAGTTTCTGTTTTGGTTTGGGTAATACTATACCAATACAAATTCTTCGCTTCGGGCAATATGGAAAATATCAAGCCCGAGGTCAAAAGTATTCACCAAGCTTGCGAGGTCAATACTTTCGACCTCGGGCTTGATATTTTCCATATTACCCAAAGCGAAAAGTTCGTATTGGTATAGTATTACCCGATCTAGAGCAAACAAGAGAAAACAATCATCGCAGTGATACGCTAGAAGCAACGCAAGACCGAAGCGCCATTTTGTATCCCTTGACAACAGGCCACACGGGAAAATATTGCCTGCTCCTCGACCAATCAAATTCGTTATCGTCTTCTCTGCCCTGAAGATCGGGTAATAGTGAAAAATATTCTAATTCAGTATATTTTGGTAGTTTTTAGTCCATTTGCATTCAGCTCTCACAGATGAATTCAACTGTCGTAGTATTGCTTCAGGAAATCTTTGCTTCATTAAAATGATGTTAGATACAAGACCTTGACTATCCATTCAACTAAGTTTGAAAGGAAACTGTTAAGTAAGATGCTGCTTTGTCTAAACATGTATCTAGGATGAAATAGGAGTAAGAAGCATTTCTACTGTTGGTGAAGGCAAATTTTTTTCGAAGAATTAATAGCTAAATTCCTGTTATTGAAAATTTTCTGCATTCGTCTTCTAACATTAGTTTTTAGACTATAGAATTCCTTTTTATAGGTATAGAAGCGTTCTATTTCAGATTATTTTCCCTTATTAGGAAGAATTTCCAGAACCTTCATGGATGCCTCCATGTGACTTTCAGCCACCAAATCTTGATGAAATGAGAAACTGGATAAAGACTGGTCCTGTAAGTAATGGCAGTGACTTGGTGATGTCAGAAAAATAATGATTATTCAAACTGGCCTTTGATTGCTCATACACGTTTTTTTTATAAGAAACTGGTTTATAAGAAACTAGTACTAGGATGGCCGAAAATTTAAGAAACTCTAGTACTAAGTTCGGAAAGAGCTAAGAAACTTTCAAAAGCAAAATTCAAAGATATTATGGCAAATATGTCGTTGAACTCTTATTCTTGAGTAATATTAACTAACGGTCTTATGTTTTGAACGCAAGTAATATTAACTAACAACGGTTTTATGTTTTGAACGTAATTGAACACTTTTTCTTTCCACCTGATGTTTTATATGCCAAGAAACATATCTGCAGCAGTGTTGGAAACTACATGATAATTCATGCAATCGAAAAATAAGAAGCAAATTAAGACATTTTAGTACTAAAATGCCGAAATGTTCATGTTAAATTAAGAAACTTTTAGTACTATGGCCTGATCCAAGTTTCTTATACAAAAAACGTGTATTCCACAATAGACTGATTTTCAAACTGTTTGTTTGTTTTATACGATTGCTAAAAAACTAAATTGTGTTACAAGATAACCTTTTTGCTTTTAAGATGATATTTTCATGTGAAAGAATATAACTTGCCCAAATTTCAAGCCTTAGATGCCATTTCAAATAACTGCCTTTGTTGAAATGACTAGATGAGATTGGGTTCTAATATCAACGAAGTTCCGAAGTTCGTAACTTGGTCAGTTTCTAAGATATTTCTATGGGGATTGTGTCGAATTTTAGTTTGGCATCAGCAGAGTAAAATTTTGCAAAAAAATTCTGCAAACAATTCTGCAAAACAAATGGCAAAAAAGGTCTGATGATCGCTGTATAGCGTGAAACTCTGAGTAACAACAAAGAATGTCTTTGCGTCACTCTTATTATCAAAAAAATGTTTGCGTTTTTGTCGTCAGTTTTTCCTGCAATTGACAGACAATTGGGGCACAAATTATTTTGGACACACATTTGTTGGTAGATTGGCCGTGAGGGGTTTATGCAAGGATAAAAGCTTGCATTTCCAAAATCTAAGAACATCTCATCTGAAATCGAAGCTGGCCACGTGCCATGAGCTAAGCATTGCCAGAAAACAATGATGTATCTTGGTGTATTCTTTGTTTTATTTGCAGGCTGCACGTTTTTTATAAGAAAAGTTTATGAGAAACTAGTGCTAAGATGACAAAATTTAAGAAGCTCTAGTACCATGTCCGAGCAGTAGCAGAAAGGAACTTTTACAAGTTAAATGCAAGGACATTATGGCACATTTATCTATGAACCTTCTTCCTTGAGTAATGTGTAATGTTCACTGCAATTTTATGTTGTGAGTCTAATAGAACTTCTTTTTCTTGCCAATTGTAGTTTTATATCTGGAAATTTCATGNATGTGCGCTGCAACAATTTTTGTTATGACCCAATCCCAAAATATAGGCGGGATTTTGAGACCCAATCCCAGAATATGGGTGAGGTTTCTAACAAGTACCCACCCTGGGGGCAGAAAGCGTCTGATTTTACGGCCTTAGTATCAGAAAATCCCAAGAATGTATTGTTAACCCGTCTAAATGCCTAATTTCAAATATCCCTCAGGTCATCCTAAATTCTGTCTCGTAACCTCTAAAGTTGCTATTCTCTGTGATCAGCGGTAGACGAAAATATTCAGGATACCATTTCGTCATTCAACTGAGTGACACATCATTTACACTTAACCACTCATCAAAAGAATTGGCTTTATTAAAGCAACAAAACGGCTTGATTGAATGCAGCTACCCCCTTATTTAGTTTTTGTTCTGTTCGTTCTTGTTACTTGTTTGTTTGTTTGTTTGTTTGTTTCATCGTCTGTTTCTTAATTGTTTTTTTTTTAGTTTGATTGTTCCTCGTCTTTTCGTTTGCTAGTGTGGCAAAGTAGTTAAATATATTGTAAGTGCCATCATTTACAGAGGGAACTCGATGACCTTGTTTCTTTGCTCTCTATGAATGGCACCATATGAAGTAAGCTTTAGGGTTTTTATTTTGTATATATAAAAAAAAAAACAATAATTGGTACCGAAAATCGAGCCGTGAAAACTCGCATTTTTAGTTATATTTTGCATCCTTTCTAGAACGTGTTTGATATGCTTGGCACTGATGAATTCTTGAAGGCACGAACAAGATCGAATCCCCATGAAACAATCAGAGGTGCCATATTTCAAAATAGAGCAGCGATGAAGATGGCAGAATTTGACGCAGCTTATGATTTTATGTTTACTGATCCAAAAGATGAACATGGCAGAAGCATGATCGATCCCAACAGTGTTCTTTTCTTTGCTGATATTTGCGCTGGCCCTGGTGGATTTTCTGAATATGTGCTTTGGAGAAAAAAGTGGCATTCTAAAGGATTTGGACTTACTTTAAGGGGTTAGTTAATTATCATAAACTGGTAAATTTGGAGATTTGATTCCTCTCCAAAATTTTATCTGTAGATTGAATGTTATAATTACTGACATTTCCTTTCAATCGCTGTTGTGATAGTTGGAATATGGAGGCACGAGCTGGAAAAGTTTGAAGTATCAAGGGAATTATTTATCATATCCTATGAATTCTTGGAAGTTTCAGAGGTAACCCCAAAACGTCTGCAAGATGGCTACTACAAAACATTCCTATGAACTTCCAAGGTGGAAGGGGTTGTAGTTCCTTGCTGTAGTTATTTATGAAGGAAATACGTTATTTATATATTTGATTTATTTATAATTAGCTTATATTTCACTTATTCTGATCATTATGGATAGATTTAATTTTGTCAATGATCTTTTCTCGTCTAAATTTATGGTTTATTTCCCACAGCTGAAGGTGCTAATGATTTCAAAATCAGTGACTTCCTTGCTGGATCGCCGGAAACTTTTGAGCCACACTATGGTGAGAAATTGATCGTTTAGTTTAATTATCTCTGTCTCCCTGGAAATCAGCCATTCTGTTGTGGAAAATAGATTTTCTTCGGGCATTCGAATTCTAACCTGTCATAAGTTGTCAATGACCTGACGAAAAGTCACAAAAAAATACAGTACAGTACATGTTCCGAATCTACTCTTAAAGTTCTTTCTCGTCATTGTATCCGATTTTGCGACAAAAAGTTTCAAGATCTTAACCCTTTATTGTCTCAAAAATGTATGTATAAACCTAATAGACGATTGCGCTAAAGATGACGTCAGGGAATTTGTTACCATGATCCTTTGCATCTCAAAAAATTTCGATTGATTTGATTGGTGGATTTAAGATGTTACGCAAAGGATGATCATGGTAAAACATTTCCTGACGCCACCTTACCGCAATCGAACATAGGGCTCAAATCTTTAANGTCAATGACCTGACGAAAAGTCACAAAAAAATACAGTACAGTACATGTTCCGAATCTACTCTTAAAGTTCTTTCTCGTCATTGTATCCGATTTTGCGACAAAAAGTTTCAAGATCTTAACCCTTTATTGTCTCAAAAATGTATGTATAAACCTAATAGACGATTGCGCTAAAGATGACGTCAGGGAATTTGTTACCATGATCCTTTGCATCTCAAAAAATTTCGATTGATTTGATTGGTGGATTTAAGATGTTACGCAAAGGATGATCATGGTAAAACATTTCCTGACGCCACCTTACCGCAATCGAACATAGGGCTCAAATCTTTAAAAAGGTGGGTGTAAAATTCTATTACATTTTTCTTTAAATAAAATGGCTTGAAAGGAACTTAGGGTAATTTGCTGTAAATCTGTGGTGGGGATTCTTTGATGACTTGATTATTTTCAAAATGGCAGCATTTATTATATTTGAGGCTGTGACGTCATCAAATTTCTAAATCCTAAACCAGAAGAGCGATAGATTTCTGCTTCCCACCATATTGTAGACCTTCGTAAACTATGGTTTTTTTGAAGATTGTATAATTTTTCTTCTATTGATTTAGGATTTACGATGATTTTAATTTTATCAACATTTTCCATGAATTCTTTCAACAAAAATAAAAATGCCGCCATTTTGAAAACAATCAAGATATCAAAAAATTTCTACGACAGATTTAAATCAAAGTACCCTAAGTGACTTTCAAGCCATTCAATTCAAAGAAAAATGTAATAAAATTTCACACCCACCTTTTTAAATATTTGAGCCCTATGCTCCGCAATCGTCTATTGCAAGCAAGACAAAAGATTGTTGAACAAGTTCTACAAGTAAGTTAGAGATGTCTACAATCCAATGGCAACATAATGATCATGAATTGGAAAGACCAAACAGTTGATAAGCCATTTCTCTTATTTTAGGCGTTGGTGGATACGAAGGTGATGGTGATATTTTCAGAGAAGACAACCTGATTGAATTCCGCAAATTTGTTCTTGAAAACTCCGATAACAAAGGAGTTCATTTTGTTATGGCTGATGGGGTGCGTATAAAACGTCAAGAGTAGATTTTGTAATAATTGCATCCGTTGCTTTTGATTGTCATGCTAGTGAAAAGCAATTAACGATTGCAAACAATGGGATTTCTACGGCTGATTAATCAAGCTGTAGATGTGAATAAAGCTAGGGATAACAAGTGCCCTGAACCTATGTATGCAGGGTATTATAAAAACGCAACCCACCTTTGATCGATATTCTTCATAAAATAATGATATCTGAATTAATTTGACGCATATCATCTGAAAGCACAATCTATCTTCTTTCCAATGATATCTAGCTTGGGGACGTTAATTGAATTATTTATCATTTAATTTACGACTTAGTAAGTATGGCCGATTGTAGATACAGGAAGATGATAGGACATTTACATAGGCGAATATTCAACTTTGTGAAAGCTAATTTTATCAGTTTTAATAAATGTATCTCATGGGAGTAATTGCATGTTTCCTATCTAAGGGCATAACCTCCAGTACTTCTAGGCCTGAAATGTTTTCACAAAATCTGTTTTATAACTTTTTACGATGAAAATGGTCTTGATTTTGCTCTTACAGCATGCTGCATCTAAAATAGGGCATACTTACTGAAATACCAATTAAATTATAAATAATTCCATTGATACATCCAAACTGCATATCATTGGAAGACAATAAATTGTGCTTTCAGACAGTATGCATTAGGTCGATTCAAATCTTATTATTCATACAGACGACATGTCACGTGACTTGATCAATTCGCGCTCAAAAATCAGAATTGTAAATGAAGCCATTACAAAGTATAGCGTCGCACTGGGATTTTGAGAGTGTCTCATTTATTTATCGCAATAAATTAATTAAAAATGCTTGGAAGCTGCTCAAATTATTCAAAGACTTTAGCAGATAGATAGGCGAATGTCTGAAAGGAAGGTTGACTTTGAAGAAGCAACGAGCAACTTACGGCAGACGGAGTTTGTGGTTCTGATTACGACATTATCGTCGCAAAGGCAAGTTTCTTGCAGCTTTCTTGGCCTAAATTTTTATTTTGCTTTTAAAAACAGCATGTTCGTGTGTTTATTTCATAGGTTTAGGTCTGACTGACAATTGCTACCTATCCTTTCCCTACTCACTATCGCGAGGTAGAATAGAGGAGCAATTTTATGCAACTTTTTGCAAATTTCCTATAGAAACCTATAGAAATTTTCTGAAGATTCACCCCAAAACAAGATGGCGTCGTGTTTTCAACGCTGCTGTGACGTCATGCCGTCTGTATCAATTGTTTGAAAATTTTCAATTATAGTTGGGTTGCGTCTTTTTTTAAACGCCCTATATAGCTAATTCGCCGCTCGTAGTAACATTCTACAGAGAAGACTTGATATGAATCAAGGTTCTCTTTATCGTCGATTTTAACTTGTTTCTGACGCTTTTGTTTCCAACTCTTTTGCATTTTTTTTGATTGGCAGAATGTCAAATTTTCCCTAAAATCTATAAATTTAAGTTAATCCCTTCTCATTTGGTACTTTTTTCAGTTTGTTAATCAACCGGGTCATACGAGCTATGGTGTTATAAATAGGTGTTAAATTTTGTTCAATAACTCAGTTGCCCTTTCTGTGCTGTGCTTTATGGCGGGTTTTTATTGTGCTTATTAACTCTTAAATAGAGAGGCTTCGAACAATTTACGAACGGTGCCTTGCGTCCATGACACATACTCTTAAAATATCCGTTTAATTCGAGCGGGTTGGAGCCAAATTTGTTTTAGTGATCGTACGCGGATTAAGCGCTTGTAATGACTCATTTTTCTTCGCAGGGATTTTCAGTTGAGGGCCAAGAAAATATTCAAGAAATTCTTTCAAAACAGCTTTATCTTTGCCAGTTTCTTTGTGCATTATCAATATTACGGCCTGGTGAGTATGACATTTATTCGCGTTACTAGAACGATTGAGTCGCTTGTGCTGTTGCTTTGTAGGTTTTCTGATCTTCGAAATCATTTTCTAATAGTTCTTTTGCAAGAAAAACTAGCCATTTTTTTTAGGTTTAAAGTCTTTTAAGAAGTCTCGTTGCACACTTAGTCTTATCGAGTTACGTTGAAAAATGAAATTACCTGGGAGACTTAACGAAAAAGAACGACACAAGGTAGATGACACGTATCGTTTTGAAATCATAGTCATGTCTTCTTTGGTTATATATTGCGAAAAACCAATTTTTGCAAAGGGACCAATTTAGGCCAAAAAGGACTATCATACTAGGGACTGAAATTTTTTATCCTCCGATTTGAAATGCATCAGAAACCTCAATAGCTTTAAACACGAAGTCAAGGATACATCTTGGAATAACTACACAGACGAGAGGGTAACCGTTGTGTGTATTAATAATTTCCAAGAGCTTAAACATGTGAGCCTTTTTGGTCGGTTTGTGCTAATTTTTTTCGTTTTCCTTTACCTCTCATGCATCCTTTTTCTTTCATCCACATTTACAGGGAATGTTACAGAAACAAGGTCTATTTTGACATTTTTAATGCTATCCCTCGCAAAGTTTCCAAATATTTCTGCCTTACAGCAATGCCTTTTACATGCTTTAGAGTGCGTGTTATCCCTTTGGGAGGAGGAAAGTGTCATCCTGGGATCATAGCAGCATTATTCCGCATGATTTCATCCTGTGCTAAAACATGTTTCGGGCCTCTCGTGCTAAAACGTGTTGAAGTCATAGCTGTAAGGCTGAAATATCAGAAAAATTTGGTCATGATTTTGGGTCTGTTTTAAGGTTTCTTAAAAGGACTTTCTCGAGAAAATCTCTCATAATTTCACAACGGAGTGGCCAATTTCAGTCAGGTAAATTTTAGAATTGATTTTAACATATCCGCCACTAAATAATATATTTGCCAATATTATTACCTTGATATCCAGGGATCAGTGGCCTTGCAAACGGGGATTGTTTTATTTGACTCACCCGGTATATGTATATCATAATTTTAATATTTTAACCTGTATGATGTAATTTAACGAAACCTTATTTTTATTTATTCCTTTGTAAATTTATGCTTTACCTATGCCCCTGTAAATTGTACTTTTCCGAGTACAAATATAAACTCATTTACTTTAGTCTTTTTTCTTTCAAGTTGAAGTACCGGCTTCATATTATATTCATGATATCGTATCTATCTTTTTCAGGCGGTCATTTCTTGTGTAAATTATTCGACATCTTCACACCATTCAGTGTTGGGTTAATTTATCTCTTGTTTCGTGCGTTTGAACGTGTCTCCATCCACAAGCCAGTTACAAGCAGACCAGCGAACTCTGAGAGGTATGATCTAGTCTATTTTCGGGACGACTGCACTTTAGCGGACCAGCTTGGTGTCATATCTCTCGGGAATGTATTTGACCAAATACCCTACTAACCCTAACTAAACCCTACCTTACCCTAACTAACCCTAACTTACCCTAACTAAACCTAATTTACCCTAACTAACCCTAACTTACCCTAAAAACCCCTTTTCCAAAACCTAACCCTGACCCTAACCCTTACCCCATGACGCGTTACTTGCCGATATTGAAAGCTGGTCCGCTAAGTGCAGACTAGCCCTATTTTTTAGTATTTTGTCCTGAAGAAAGGTGGCAACACCTATTATGCGAACAAATCTCCCGTAAGATGTTTAGCTGAAAATTTATGGCTCCAAATCTTCCATTGTTAATTACCCATTGGATTCGGAAGTGAATCTAAAGCAATTGAATCTCTTTTTGAATCCCTACCTAGGCTGCTCAGTTGAGTTCTAAATGAATCTCTAACTGAGGAGGCTGCCGAAGGGTAGCGAAAATTCTGACAACAAAACTATTACAGTGTAACTGTTTTTAAAATTATGGTTTTGAAACTTAAATATAGGTATGAAACTGCCTAAATACAATCTCTAACTGTTTTTTCATTTCAGATATGTTGTATGCAGAGGTAAATTAGCTGATACAGAATCAATTCATGATTACATGTTTGAAATAAATGAAAAAATAAATAAGATGAAAAGATCAAGCGATGATATTAACGAGGTAGGCTGAATTTGAATCAGTTATATTTCATTCTATTTAAACCGGCGAATTATTAAACCGCAACCTATTTCCCTGGCGACCTATTTAACCAAAAACTATTTAACCGGCAGATTATTTAATTTGTAGCCAATTTACTGGGATTGTATTATATTGATGTTCTCTATTTAGGTGAAAGCTTATTCAACAAGCAGCCTATCCAACTGGCATTCTATTTAACCGGCATTCTATTTAACCGGCAATCTTTTTTAACCGGCAATCTTTTTTAACCGGCAGAATTTGGATGTTTCTTTCCAATTTTATGTGTAAAAATGCTGAAAACCTCTTCCACAACGTTTCTGCCTACAAATGCATATATGATATTGCACAAGAGTTTCAAGTTTTGGACTTGTGAGTGGTGAAAGAATATAATTCTGCATTGTATAAATATAAGAATCCACTGGGAGAGTTATCGGTCCGTAGATGATATTGGCCCTTCCGCCGCCGGAGCCGAGAATGTCTGCGAAGCAAAAGTCTGTAGCTTTTCTAGCTTAACATTTAGCAATTTGATGGCGTCACAACTTCAAAACTAGTAGAAATCCAAAAAATGCTGTAATTCTGACAACAATAGTGATATAAAAATCTGCATACTGAAATTATGGTAAATTACGTAAAGAAGATTTAATACCCATCTACATCCGCTTTTTTAAAGATTCGACGCCTATCTTTCAAAAACCAGAGAGGAGAAAATTGTTCTTGTAACATTTGTAAATAAATTTGTTGTTTACGTTATGCTTCGTAAGTTCCGGGTGACCCAAAAAAGGCCTTGCTGACTGAGACCAAGGTTATCAACAAATCGTTTCTATCAGCAGTTAGTTCTAAAGCCCAGCTACCTCTTGAGTTGAGATGTTGCTTGGTCAATACAAAGCATGTGACACTGGCTTTTGATTTCAAGAAGCTAAATGCGATCTCGCTCGTGAAGTTTTTTTGGGTCACCCGGTTGCTGTTTGTTTGTTTATTGTAAACTACAGCCACCAACAACTGTAAATAAATGAATTACTTATGATTGTAATTAACTGAGTGATTGTTTCTGCAAGGTTGTCCCGCTACACATCATGAAAGACGACTCTGACTTCTTTGATTACATTTACGACTCCAACAATCGGTAAGGAAGTATTATTATCTTAAATCTTCATTTTACAGACGTTATTTAAAGTGATTTCCTTCTCCAAACTGGACTCTCTTCTTGGGAGGGTAAGTCACAGGATTACTTGGGAAATCCCAGAGAAGTGCCACTTCGACTTGAAGCAGGATACATCATCTAATATATGATCGCATTGACCAAGCTAGTCCAGATTATTTGGCTGGCTTGCCTCATATGATCAAATCCTCTTAGCTAGCTATTCTACTTCGACTTGAAGCAGGTAGCCCGGGTACCTCATCTAAGATTTGATCGCGTTGACCAAACTAGTCCAGATTATTGGGCTGGCTTGCCTCGTATGATCAAAGGCCCCGTTTACACGATACCGTTTTCATTTCGTATCGGATTGGGGGTGGCAATCCGGTATGAAAATGTTTCTGTTTACACGATACCGTTTTCATTTCATATCGGATTCGTTTCATGCCACTTTCAGAGCGTTTTCATTTGAAAACGCGAAAACGGTATGAAGCATATCGGATTGGTGCGTTCTCGTGTAAACAGAAGGCCAATCCGATATGAAATGAAAACGGTCTCGTGTAAACAGAAGGCCAATCCGATATGAAACCAATCCGATATGAAATGAAAACGGTATCGTGTAAACGGGGCCTAAGCTAGCTATTTTTAAGCTAACACTTACGATGAGTTTTGCTTTTGTTCTTTCGATTCACATTTATCCATATATAACTTAATTGTAGTAATTTTCCGACAAATGGAAAAATGGAAACACTGTAATGAGACGGAGTTTTGAACTCGGGACCTCCTGTCTTCTAGGCAGTTGCTCTACCGACTGAGCTATCTCACCACATTCCGTATATATGAAGATGTTGATAAAACGTTTCAGTTCTTTAAATCAGTCCGTCATTTGTTTCTCTTGCAGACTTGGAATAAGACAGTCAAAAGCTCTACTAAAGTTAAAAACATATGTGCAAAACACGTAAGTAAGAAGGAGGAAATTCTGTTCTTGTTCTGATACTGTAGATTATCTACCACTTATTAGGCTCTTTTAGCAAGAAGATGGGAGTCAAGAAGATGCCTTCATAATTCTATTGTTTGAGGATGTACATTACAAAGCGAAATCAACTTCAAAACTTTTGTGAATCTCCAGGGGCTTTGTGTACGTTCTGTTTGAAATTGAAAACCTGAAAAGTGTACTTCTCATCTCATGGGAATAATTGTGCATGCTTCCTACTTAAGGTCATCACCTCAAGGTGCTTCTAGGCCTGAAGTGTTATCATAAAATGTGTTTTCTAACTTTTTACGCGTTGATGTTGCTCTAACAGCATGATGCATTTAAATCGACCATACTTGTTAAAATATCAATTAAACGATTAATGATTCCATTAAAGTATCCAAACTGCATATCATTGGAAAGAAGATAGTTAATGCTTTCAGACGATGTGCATTATATTTGTTCAAATCTTATTATTTGTTGAAAATTTTCAATTATAGTTGGGTTGCGTTTTTTCTGAAACACCCTGTATAGGACCCAACTGTTTCCCTATTATAAATCAATCGATGTGCTTTATTTGTCTGATGTTATGTCATTTTACTTTCTTTTTCTTCGTTGAAATAGAGAGCTGAGTCATCCAAATCAAGGAGAAGTCAGAAAAAGATGTTTAGAAAGGTGGAAGGTGAGACTCGTCAGTTATTATGCATCCATTTAATAATCAGAGTCCAGAAAAAGGTCAAACCTTCCTCCGGATGCCATGTTCATTAGTTAAACCTTCCTCATTTCATCAAATCAAAAAACCAGATTTTTCGAACTCCTTGCGTGTTTAGAACCCTAAAATTTATAAACTGGTTGCAGTTGCCAAGATAATACAACATTTTCCTAGATTTCTTGTAAAAAATTGCTAAACCTTCCTCAAATATGACATTAAAAAGGAAAATCTTCCTCCAGCTCACAACCGTGGGGCCATGACTTTTCTGGACTCTGTTAATACTGACCTTATACTGACTGGCTTGAAATCTGTATTAAGCCTATAATAGCTATTTCCGAAGGCAAAAGCGAGGTTTTGTACAGAGGCTGAGGGTTGATATTTTCGGTACTGCCCGAAGGAAACAGTCATTATATGGTTTATGGCCTTATGGCAGGGCTGGATACTTTCTTGTTTTAAAAAGATCGGATTGTTTCAAAAGATGAAAATGATCGAATTTCTAGCATGAAGCCATTAAGGATGAAGCCACCCGATGCTGTTCGAATCTGACAGCGGTCTGTACGTCTGTACTGAGAAATAATGCCCTACTCCTACGTCAGTTTCGAACGCTCTCGACCAATCAGATTTATTACCAGGTAGGTTTGCGGCCCTGACCATAGGGTAATAATGGGAAATGCAAAGCCCAATGTTAATAGTACAGACCGAGCTGGGAGAATCCAAGTTTTTCATGCCCGGATTCATAATTTTCTTAACTTTGTTGTAGATTCCAGATGCGGCCAGAGCAGCAGTAAATAGATCTGATCCTGACGACAGATATGCGTATCTAATCAAGGTTTGTATATTCGTATTCTGGTCTTAGAAAAAATTATTCCTATAATAGTTATAGCTATAGTAGTTATAATAGTTATAGCTATAGTAGTTATAGCTATGGTTATAGCTATAATAGTTATAGCTATCGTAGTGAGGTAACAATGTTTAGTTTATAGTGTTCGATAATTGCGTGTCTTAGAAACAATGGTCACGAAAACAAAATTGCCAAATTACAACTGGTCTTAGAAGACTTATATTGAAATCCAAATCTGCCCAGGATATTTACCCACATTTACCCCTGCTCCAAAGAAAGATTTGAAAGGAAGCCTTATGCTGTGAAGCATCATCCTTAACGTCGATAAATTTCGTACAGAAACCAGTAACATTAAAACGCGTTAAAATTCAGTTTTAAAGGCACACACGGATGGGTCACGTGATTAAATTTCAACGTATTTTCCCACTCTTTTTTTCTTGCGTTTGTAATGGGCCTTGGGCCTAGCAACGTAGCCAAAGCTACGAGCAGTGCAGAAAACTATCGAGGATTGCCTTACTTGCCTTAAGGACACATGGTATGTAGCTTAGTTGGATGGTAGAAGATTTGAATAAAGTTTCTGTCATGGCTGGTTGTTTTTTATTCTTTGGTGCGTCTTGTTCACTGCCATCTTGATCACCACTCCACCGCAGCCGTGATTCGGTTTCCTTTTTCTAATTGAACTGAATTTCTGCGCAAAATGTAAATTTGGATTTTGCATGTGACCCATCTGTGTGCGCCTTTAAGGGCTTAAATAGTCTGCGGTGTGACCTCTACGGGGGAGGAAAAATTGAGGAAAAGAAAATATCGATTTTCTTTTCCTCAATTTTTCCTCCCCCGTAGAGGTCGCACCGCAGACTAGGGCGAAATAAGAACAAGCTCCAAAAATCCTTCCTAAAGCAGTCTTACTTTTACCCACAGAGCATCAATATCAACGTTGCTATCGAGACGCTGACTGGAGCGACGATGAAACAATCCCTTTGCAACATTTTGGACTACAAATTCACAATATCAGGAGGGACGAGAGTTTATTTACTTAGTTTAGGGGTGAGTAGATGCAACTTTTTTATTTTTGGTAATGCAATGTAATCATACACATGTTCATTCCAAAGCAGTTCTGGCGTTTAAAAATTCGTATCGGAATGAATCGAATTCCGCTTGTTTAGAAAAGACTGATATTTTTTGCAATTTGTTTCGTAATTTAATGCGCACTGAAAATATAGGTAAATGCAATTTTACTTGTGATTTCATTTCTTGTGATTTGATATTATGTTTCAAAATCTGGTAGCTCCAAAATTACAAAATTTCACTGATCTAAACCTGTTAGTAGACATTTTGTCATGGAGCCACTCTGGTCTTCGGGAGAATTGTCCAAATAGAAAATTTAAGATCATTAATAACTGGTATTTTATTGAACCATTTGAAACTTTCCTATTCTTTGTTGTAGCGTTTTCACATTTTCAAATGGGAACCGAAAAATGCTTACAGTGGACCATATTGGAACAGAATTGATGACGCAAAATTTGAGTTACCAAGAGACACCCTGATCGAAGCAGAATTTGTAGAAGAATACAAAGGCGAGGTAAGAATTGCTCTATAGATGTATTGGTGGTACCCCTATCGTAAAGTGCGTACCTCTTGGTGCCAACAGGCCCTCACCCTGGTTTATGTTTCAAACCTTATCAAGTCATTTCTTTACATTACAAGCCAATATTTTCGGAAAGAAAAATGTTTGGACAGATGAAACGCCTCATAATTTATCGTTTCAAATTGTCTCAGCGTCCTATAATATATCATAAACGATTAAATAATTTCTTCGATATGGCGCCTTTATGAAGACTATTTCCTTGAAAATTCTCGCCTTAAGTAAGATTTCCTTGCTTTCATGAGTGAACTTTTTGTTTGCAACACTTCTTCGGACAAACTATGGAAAATTTCCCAGGAAGAAAACTACCATCATTATCGAAAAAATGCCCTACAAGTAAGGAGGACAAAATGCAACAATTCCAAAAGTCATACTAATTTCTTTAGTTGAAATAAGAAGTTTAAGACATAGCAAATTAAAAATACTTGGTCATGCTATACTGCAAAAAAACATCCCAAGTTCATTAAGCGGTCTCAAATTTTCATCAGAAAATCTCCCCAAAATGATTTCAAATGTTTTATGATTCATAAAGTAGCTGCTAGCTGATTTTGAAGGGGCCGTTTGCTAAAAATTTCCAAGATGATCAACGAATATCATGAACAAAACAAAACATATAATGCACTCTTTTCACTTTTTACCCTGTCCCTTATTTTTCTATCAAATCAAAAAACTAAAATAACTGCAAAATACAATTCAAATGTGCCAATCTTAGCGGAAAGTTTCCACTATGAATGGCACTTACAATAATACTTTGTTCTTACTGGTTCTTAAATACAACAAACACAAACATAAATACGTTTACGGGAGACAAAAGCAAAAGACATGAGACATAAGTTGCTGCTTTTCAATTGGTAATTAATCTACAGTCGCTTCGTTTTTTTCGATAAAACAAATTGTTTCCTCTATAATCGTTTTGTTCGCATTTACACCAAAATCAGAACTTCCAAAAAGAAGTAAATTACAAAGTGATTTGGAGTCCATAACTGAGACGTTTAAATCAGGAATGTTTTCGAGATGACAAAAAGATCTTGTCGTAATGTGTCATACAAAGGGCAGTGCAGGAGAAAATACCCATTATCCTCATTCGCTTTGCGGCAGTCACAAATAGGGCTTAAACAGTCAAAAATTGTGTCCCTTTTTTCTGCAGGGCAGAGGGCAACGTCGCCTACAGGCAGTGCACATAGTCGATGCTATATATCTTGGTGGAGACTTTGTTGCAGACAAGCCTCTTATGGATAGGTATGATATGATATATTGTTATTTTTGAAGACCAGGGTCATAATTGAAGATGCAGGAACTTTTAGTGAAATCTCGAAAAAAATCCCCCCGTTTCAAAAATCACCAAAACTCAGTTATTAAGCAAAAATCTTTAAAACAGCAAGTTTTGGATTCACCATTGCGATTCGCTAATGAAAACAATAAGGATCTCTCCAAGGTCTGCCGAACCTTCTGCCTCTTGGAGCAGAAGGTTCAGAAGACCTTCCAAACCTACCAAACCTACCGTTTTGAGAATTTCGCAGTCAATCAAACGCAAATTCCGAGTCTACCAAGTCTTCTGTTTTCAGAATTGGTAGCAATCAAACACACCCTAAGCCTATTCGTTAACTTCCTTTTTTATCTGTTTTGTCTGATCCAATTATCTTTTAAGCTTATTAAATATTTGTTCTCATTACTTAAAGGGCACAAAACAGGTTGAAAAATCTTCTTTTGATCCATGCTTTTTAAGCGACTTTTTAAATCTTGCCTAAGAGGAACCTAAAAGGAATTCTAAATCTTACCAAATCCATTCTTTTCGAACGAAAAAATGCAAAAACCTATACAAGCTGAACATCAGGAGGGGTGATATAAAGATTAAACAACACTCCATGGTCACATACCTCGGATGTGTTCTGGATGAAAGTCTCTCTGGGTAATCAATGGCAACTAAAATGCTTGGACAAATAAATTGGCAAGCTGAAATTTCTGTATAGAAAACAAAACTTCCTGGATAACCCCTTCGCAGGTTGAGTTAAATGCTCTTATTCAACCTCACTTTGATTACGCATGCACCTCATGGTACCCAATGTTGAATAAGAGGCTGTCCAAAAAAATCCAATCTGCACAAAATAAATGCATTCGTTTCTATCTGAATTTAAAAAATACAGGACATGTTGGGGCTACAGAGTTAAAAGCTATAAATTGGCTCCCCACAAAACACAGAATAGATAAATGTATCTGTGTAAATGTAATTAAATTTTTCAAAGGAAATACTCCAGGTTATATTGATGAAATATTCCATCCAGTCGACCAGAGTCGAGTAACGCGAAGGTCTAAGTTTAAATTAAAACTTTCATTTTGTAAAAGTAATACAGGCCAAAAATGCCATCTTTCCTAGGGCCCAAAATATGGAATAGTCTATCATCGGATTTAAAATCCACGAACAATAGCAACACGTTCCTCTATCCTCTCTCACACTCATGATTCGGCCTTACTAAGTTGTGTTTTATCAAAAAGCAAAAGTCTGTATTTTTGTTTTCTTCTCTCTTTCCGTTTATGCAACCACCTTTGTGCGGTCCCCCCCAATGTTGGAGAAAACAATGATCTTCTGTTGGAAAACAATAGAAGTGAACAATTCATTTTATCCAAAACAATAGCTTTGCCCCCAAATATTTACCCAGGTGTTCGCCACTGCTACTTGTGCGAAAATACTTGATCTAATTGCCGGACTTGGGGACTTTTTTTGGGACACACGGTAGGCAGAACGAGTTTTCATAGAGTTGGCTTGGACATGAAATTATTTTTACTATAGGAGCTATAAACAAACTGCATGCAACAGGGCACACTTAACATCCCAGAGCTGAATTCACACAGGAAGGATTTTTAATGTTGCTGCCCAAATTAAGCTCGCGTTTGCCCAATCAAGGCTAGCTGGTCATAAAATACTAGCTATATTTTTGAGTAGCTGCATGAAAAACGTCCTGCAACTGCAAACGTTGCTGCAAGCAATAGCTTACTTTAATCATGCTTTTTGTTTTTATACCAGAATGCGGTTGATAGAGGTATTCACGAAGGCAATAAGCAAACCTTCAAGACCAAGCATGACCGCAGTTAGGTAAGCTTCATCTTCTACCTTTGCAGTTTTTTATCGAATAAAGCTTCGTCGGATTAACCTTGACATGGTATGTTTTGGAGCAAAGGCGTCGAATCTTTACAAAGGCTATCATAAATGGCTATAACATCTATCTTTCGATTGAATGGCTTAAAAGAAACTTTATATACTTTGTTATAACTCTACCGAAAGACTTTTCTAAAATCTCCAATATTTTCGAGGTTATGTCGTATTTTATGTTTCAACTTGTTTGCGGATGTGACCTCATGAAGTTTCTAAATCGTAAACCAGAAAAGTGAAAGAATTGTGCTTGATACTATATTGTAGACGTTCATAAACTATGGTTTTCTTGAAAGTTATACCACGTTTTCTCAAAAGTTTTAGAAATTACGATAGTTTTAATTTTTTTTCAAAACCCTGAAAATATTGAAGATTTCTGAAAAATCTAACTATAGAATTGTAGCAAAGTAGCTCAAGTTCCTTTGAAGCCAATCAATCCAAAGAAAGAGGGAATAACCATTTTACACTAGCCTTTTTGAACATTTGACGCTTGTGGTATTCTTAACGAAAAACTTTTAAATCTGAGTGAAACTTTTTTTGCTTGTTTTTGGCGAATTTTGACAGCTAGTGCAGCTTTGAAAAACTCCTGTAAAAAGTACGCGCTTTGAACAAAAACATTGGCTTGGCCCTTTTATCTTTTGAGGGACATGTACAATGTACCTTAGGCAAAAGATATATTTGAATTATAAAAGGTTCCTTTGTATTAGAGCTTCTTTCTTTCGACTTCCTTTTTTTTCTTTAGTTTCAGAACATCTTTCGAAATCTTGGCGACTTTTGCGGATCTTTCAAAATGGCTCTGGCCTGTAGATTCGCATGAAAATGTAAAAAAATGGGGAATGCCTGTTATTTTGAATCCCAAATTTCTCTTTCAGATGTAAAAAAACATATCGACTATACGATATCAACCAAGAAGTATTCGAAAGGTATGTCTAAATCAACATGATGAATAACTCGTTTTACTCACATCTGAAAAATTAGGGTGCAAATTGAAACGAATGAGCTTTCCTGCAAAATACAAACTTAAAAGCCTCGGGGAGGTTCGTTAAAACCCCAATATAAAGGATATTTTTAAAACCCTAGAAGGATGCACGTTTTGTACGTTTTAGCTCATAGGTTTGTCCTTCATTATCTCCTATGCCTACTCTCCGCTTGAAATATCAAACACAAATCGTAAGTAAATGAATAAGGACTTCGACAAGAGAGAACTCAGTTGCTTTAGTTGAAAATCCAAGGTTCTAGGTACACCTAGGTGCATACAGGACGTATCTTTGCAGATTCCAAATTGCCTCGTTTTTGGTGGTATATCTGCCCTTCATTATTTGTTAAAGAACTCTCCGCTTGACAGACTAAACACAAGTCTTCAATATTTACATGAGAACGTCCATGAGTTAGAACACAGATACGCTACGCTACTATTCAATCGACCAACTCTCCGCTTGATAGATCGAACAGAAATCTTCAAAGAATACGTAAGAACTTCGATAAGTGAGAACACAAATACGCTAAAATACAATCAAAACTGAGGTGGTAATACTTTTTGTAGTTTTTAGGTCATATTTTTGCCCCATATTATTTTTGGGACCAACTCTCCGCTTGATAGATCTAACACAAATCTTCAATGAATACGTAAGAACTTCGATAAGTGAGAACACAAGTACGCTAAAGTACAATCAAAACTTTCCTCCAATAATGCAGAGGTGGAAATACTTTTTCTAGGTTTAACGTCCAATGTTTCTACATATTATTCGGGACCAACTCTCCTCTAGCCTGCGTGCATCCCCTACTGTTACGTTGGCTGAAAAATTTCAACGTAACAGTAGGGGATGCACGCAGGCTAACTCTCCTCTTGATATCAACCTAACGAAGATTTTCATCAAATACAGAACTTCGTTAAAAGCGAGAACGCAAATACAATAAGACACAATTAAACTGTCCTCCAATGCAGAGGGGCAATACTTTTTCCGGTTTTTAGGTCATATGTTTGTCCTTCATTATTTTCTGGACCTACTCTCTCGTTGATGGGCTGAAGAGAAGTCTCCTGTAAATACGTAGGAACTTCGATAAGTTAGAACACAAATACGCTAAGATACAATCAAAACTGTCCTCTAATAATGCAGAAGGGAACAATATTCTTACGTGCTAGTTTTTAGGTCAAATGTCTGTAAATCATTATTTTCTGGACCAATTCTCCGCTTGATTGACCGAACACAAAGCTTTAATAAAAACATAATCACTTCAAATATAGAGAACACAGAGGCGCCAATCCACAGCCCCATCTGTCCTCCAATATTACTAAGTAACTGCGGCCACTCATTTGCCGGACGTTCCGTGATCACGTCATAGCCAAGTTCATCAAAAAACACTTTGACAGACACAACGCTCTGAGATACTTCGCTGTCTGTTATGTTTGTACGTTTAGTAAAATTAGCGATCAAAGACTTGTAGTACTTCATGCTAGCTGGATTTGGCCACTGCGTGTAGGATACTGACGTCATAAGCTTTTCTTCTTCACAGGGCGTTGGGCAGTCACAATTATTACTAAAGATTTTATTGATGCACTCTGTAACCTGAGTTAAATTTACAGCTTGTTGCTTAATGCGCTTCAGGCTTTTAGCAAACTCTTTAGGCTTGTGAAACTTATACGCTTGCTCGATATATCCACATTCTTCCATCATATTTCGCACATGACAACTGTATTGACAGTTTATTACGTTATATTTTCCTGGGTATATTTGAAAATGGCCTTTCCCATCAGTGCAGTTTGATTTGAACGGTTTTTTCAAACGTTTGAAAACCTGCTTCTTCAAGGAGATAAAGGCTTCATTGCCAGTAGGGAGGAGTATTCCTTATACGAATGGGTTTGGGTACACATCCCGGGGATGGACCATTAGAATGACTCCTGCTCCATTATCGCTTAGTAGCGGTACCTTGTCTTGTTGGTCGATGAATAACTTGAGGCCAAGCCCAAAAATAAGGCCTGGGGCAACTTGTTTTCGTTTACCATTGAAATCTAGAGTCTTGCAAAAACCACTTAAGCTGTGATAGAAGAAATCTTTGAAATCGTCAGGATATTTACATTCACTACTATAGGAGAAGGTACACCAGTCATCGAAGTTCCATTCTAAAGGACGAAGCGTAGAACTCACCTGTTTAATGATCGAACTGTTTGCAAACGACTCTCTCAAGGCTAAGAATACGTCGGACTGCAACGCTGAAAGGATACTCTTTGTGCGTAAACTTCTCTCTTTTGTCGATTCTAACAACTGTTTTATGTACGTCTTGGCATCTCCGAACGCACTCAGTCTAAAATTATTCGCATGGCAAATTGTCACACTCGGGAATTCCATCGGTCCTTGAGTCTTACTTTCCAATCCCGTGATGGTTTTATTGGTGAAAAAATCGCGGAATGTTAAAATGACTGTTGTCAACAACAAAACAAAAACGGCAAGAAAAATAGTCCCCCATACTACTTTGCGGAACACTCCTTCAGAGTGGCTTATTTGGTACAAACCATGGATTGTTGTGGTTTCTGAAAAGCGTTTAAATGTCTTCTGACTTTTGTCCGGCATCTTTCATACAAGAATTTTCCACAGATCTTACCCAGATCACAGAAAGCGACTCTAGTTTCAAGTGTCACCCTAGTTTTTCTCTTTTAATTTTGCATGAATGACTCTTGATTTTTATCTGCTAGATTTCACCAGCAAATCTTATTTCGCAGACTTCATACTTCATCTAGATGACAGAAAGCGACTCTAGTTTCAAGTAATGTCCGCGGCAAATCTCATTTAATGATTCGGCTCGTAGGCAGTTATCTCCGTTTGTTTACGGCTTCGTTTATACTCTTCTGGTTGGTATTCTAGAGATATCTTCCAGTTTATTTGCTCAATTAGTTGTCATCTGTTTTCTTTGATCAATCTACAACCTGAATGAATCAACCTGAGCACACAGTGTGTACGTAACCGACTGTCTTTACGCTTTGTCTCTGTCTTGGTATTTAATCTTCTTTTGCGTTGTTATTCTGCATTTATTTACTCATTTTGTTTATTCTGCTGTTTTAAAAGCTATTTGATCCGTAGGTTCTGTTTATTTTGTTTATCATAACTTTGCTTGAAATTTACCTTCCCACACGAATGAAGCAGACGTTCTTACTTTAGAGTCTAGGGTTTCGAGGTATCTCCAGCTAGAAAAAACAAAATGCACTTATATTGTATCAGGAATTAGCATCAGACCTTACCACCGAGTGTCTCAGAAAAAGCAGTGGCGTAGCCAGGGGGTGCGACGGGTGCATTCGAACCCCCTAAATTGGGCAAAAAAATAGTTCAGTTGTTTGGTCCTTTGGTCGTTTGCTTGTCGAAACCCTCGTTAATGCATCCCCCTTTCAAAGATCTTGGCGACGCTTCTGAGAGGGAAACAGGGGTACTTTAAAATACCCCTGTTTGCGTCACAGCACAGTAAATCTAAGAATCATTGTCGAAATTTTGTTTTCAATTATCGCAATCTAGTAGCTTCAACTTAGGGTGTGTTTGATTGGTACCAATTCTCAAAACGGTAGACTTGGTAGACTTAAAATTGGTGTTTGATTGACTTTGAAATTCTCAAAACGGTAGGTTTGGTAGGCCTTCTTAACCTACAGCTCCTAAAGGCAGAAGGGTTGGTAGACTTCGGAGAGATTCTCGATTGCATCAGCGAACTGCAATGGTGAATCTGAAATGCACTGTTTTTAACATTTTTGTGTTTGATTGGAAGCATGTTTCCGTCCCTGCGAAGTCTACTGTTTTCAGAATTTGGTAGGTTTGGAATTACCAATCAAACACACCCTTAAAGGGAATGCAAGCATATAAAAGTGGCTCAAGCCACTTACAGTTACATTCTAGCCAATCAGATATCAGTATTTCCTGTTGACGTAATTGAGTTACCCAAATATGGTGCGGCGCATGTCAAAGTCTATTGTCTTTGCACGGCTATTTTTATCAATTATATATATGCTTACATTCCCTTTAAAGTGCCTATCCGGTCAGTTCAAAAAATTTGAGTATGAACTGTAAAATGTTAGAACAATGTGTATAAATGCGTTTTTCCTTGAAATAATTGTTCTTTCTTTTGAAATACCCCAATGGCGGGTGTTTTTCTCTACCCCCTCAGCACGAAATGAACGAAATGTCGCGTGCCTTGAAAAAGGCGTGGGGCGAGTGGCTTGTGAATTTATCATTGTTTCAATCTCCAAATTGGGTCATACTCAAAACCGTAGTCCAAAGCACCTACATTGTTTAAAGGCACTAAATAAGGTATTTTTTAAAAGACCACATTGGATTTTCAAGGAAAGGACTTATTGAAATACTCTTTTGTTATTTGAAACAAAGAGTTAGTATATCTTATAAAGAACTGCATATTTTCAATGGGAGATAATGAAACTCAACTTACAATGAGTATATTGATGGCCTAAACAACAAATGTACGAATTTTGTTGATGCAATATTACGACGATTTAGTTTCTACAGTTGCCACAGATAGGGTTCTTAGGGGTTCTTAGCACATAAAATTACATTAGGTACAGAGAAGATCTCTGCAAACGACAAACGCGTCTATACCTTCAAAGCATACAAATGCAGCGAATATTACTCATGATTAGGAATGCAATGTCACCTTCTGACCTTCGTCATAACGAGCTTTGAATGTGCTTTAGCTTTAGGTAGACCAGCTAGTACTAGAGTTTCTTACGTTTTTAACAATCGTAAACAACGAGTTTCTCTCATGAACGAGTTTCTTATACAATACAGCAGACGTTGTTGCTTACCCTTTCCGATTATCCGAGGAGAGCTCTCTGGACCAGTAAACAATTTCTCTTCTTATCTTGGCCTAACTTAGTACTCACAACTATCCTCCCGAACTTGCCTCCGTTTATCGGTTTATCTCTTCCTGCCAACACGTTGCTAGGAGCATGCACATTTGTTCCTATTCTGTCATGATAAATTCGAAATCCAGTATGAAATCATACCACAACTTTGCCTTCTCCTCCGTCTTGTCATGGCATCATATGGCATTTATTATTTCTTTTTATGAAATGAATGACGTCCGTCGTCTTTTCACAAAACTATCCCACAGCTCTTTGTTTTGAAATAATCATGCTTTATTCTTTAATTATTTTGACAAAAATAGCAAGACATAAATCAGAAAAGAGCTTTACGTTACAATAGTTTCGCATTATGTGAAGCAATTACATTTTCTACGAGTTGACCCACAAAAGCTGTCGTGTCTGGGTTGCACCCACGAGATTACGTAGCCTTGTTGCTTAGTAATAAAAACATGGAATTAGACTGTAAAAGTTTAGAACGAAATTCTCACCGAAACGTTTTTCTCCGAATTACCTTTGAAACTGTCCGAACATTTCATTGGTTAAATTTTTTTGCTCATCATACTTTCATTGATGGAAGCATATGCATTCAGTGCACATCGTTGGTTAAGATTTGGTAAGTCTATGCAAATATAACCCATTTCAAGCGAAAGATTTTATCGATAAGCTGTAAAAAAGGAAACTATTTCCAATTTTCAAAAAGTGTTCGAAACTTTTTGTCCGAAACTTTTCTGTCCGAAACTTTTAGATGTCAAAGTAATCGTGATCTTTTGAAGAACTGGCCTCCAAGCAAACGTGTCCGTACCTTTAGAACAGCATGGCCTGTTTTGATGAATAACTCTTCAAATCAAAGTTTGCCTTTCTTTTACTTTATGCACTTTGCTTTATGGTTGTAAAAGTATCTAAACTTACCTTGCTTGACTCATGCCGGTATTGTCATAATAATTTATCCACTGTTTGAAAAATCAAAATGCAGAAGGTAAGAAATTGATTGGAAATATAAAACTCTTTGCCTGACTGATGCTTTTAACTTTATTTTTTGGGAATTATTTTGTAATTTACAACGCAAGATTTTGCTCTCAGATGAAGAATGTTCTAAAAAATAGTTTTCCTCATCTTTGGCAAAAAATAGACGTTGCTGGCTCCTGTTTATTAGAATGGCAAGAGACTGTTATAATGAATTGATTTCTGATTTAAAGGAAACTGGTGGAATGTAACGTCTCTCTCCGATCAAAGCAAGAACGAAAAAGATCATTTTGTGCCAAAATCTGTGTCATGACTTTTTTGACTGTTTTGAGTAATTCGAAGAAAATGATCCTTGCCTAATAACTGACCTCTAAGAGAAGTTAAAGGGTCTGTTTCAACCAGCATGCCTTGCACGTGCCATCTCTTGGTTGGCCTTTTTTTATGGCCATTTTCATGGCCCATGAAAATGGCGACAACAATGAGATGACACGTGCAAAGCATGCTGGTTGAAACAGACCCTTTAAGCATCCAAACTATGAGAAAGATATACACAATTAAGCTAAGCCCCTTTGAAACGAAGAATTTTGAATTTCACAAATTCGTTGCATGATTTTTTCAGTATGATTTTTCAAACAGGATACATTTTTTTGACTCACCCGGTATATGTTATTGATTTTAAGGAATCAAATGTTCTTCTTCATTCTTTATAGGCTGATATCACACCAAATGAAGTCAAGAGCAGAACAGAAATTGTGTTTGGATGTAACAAATGATCGATATTTCGTTCCTTGTGGACTTCAAATTTTCAGATGTGTGAAAGGTATGTTTTACAGAAATTTTACAGAAAATTACTTCAAAGGTAACGCTTGTTATTCCGGTATGATTGGGTAGGATATGAAAAGAATTGTGGAACAGTAAGATTCGAAATTTTGAACGGATACCGAGTGGAGCAAAACGAACTTCACATGTTTGAAAATTCGTTATGCGGAGAAAATTTAAGATATTGGAATGAATCAAAGTTTGTTTGATAGCCGAAAGGCTCAAGTTTTTTTTTATTTTTCTTCTATATTTTTAGCATTGTAAATATTGGAAAAAATTGGATTTATGAAAATTCCTTCACTTCGAAATGCGTGAAAAAGGGATAATTAATCTCCTCACTCAGATAAATCAGACTGTACACGTTATGGCTTTTATGAATGTTTAATTTCAACTCTTGAGGGGAACGAAATGCGTTTGAGTGAGG
>REGM01000260.1:276917-307003 GCA_004194415.1 Aurelia aurita | reverse complement strand
GAGTGAAATGCCCCTAGCTACAGCCAGCCCCTTGTTAATGGAAAACAGGGATTTGTGATCTTGTATGTATGACTATTCTATCAACAGGAGTGATGATCATTCTATCACTCCTTAAAAATGTTGTACTTTATGTCTTTGGCAAAAATCCTTTTGTTTTCAAGAAAAATCCCTAAAAATGTCTTCGTTTTCAAAAATCTCGCACGCTTTTTGAAAGAGTGATAAACCCCTTGAACAGGAGCACATTTTCTGTTATCTTGCAGATATGTTGTCCAGAGCTGTAGTCCACCTGCCTGTAAGTGACATCATCAGGTCACAATGAGCCACATTTTCCTTCATCTGCAATTTCTTATGCAATGGATGAAATATACCTTAAGTGTTGTCAGATTTGAATGAAGTTTTCTCCATTTTTAAACAGTATTTTACAGTCAAAATGTGTACAGTAATTGGCCATCCCATCATTTTTTGTTCTAGCTTTCTAAAGCCGCATCATTTGTTATTGCCCATTGCTCATTAAAATGAAGGAATTATTGAATTCAAAACTGGGAAGCCTTTTATGGGAAGCCTTTTATGAGACATTATGTATATGCAACAAGTGCCACTAATACAAACCCGAGGTAGCAAGAAGGTTATTGGAGGTTAAAAAATTAGCATTGAAGGTTTTTACAAGAGGAGAACAATCCTTAATTGAACGGTCCCTAGTGATCTTGTTTTTTGAAAGAGCATGAATTGGAAAGCATCATATGCATGCACCTTGATCAGTAACTATTGGCATTCTGCATTAGTTAGGACAAGTGTTTTGTGCTGAATTACAATGGGGAACCTGTGATTATCTGAGGCATTATTTCACATGCAAATGAGGTGAACAGTGAAAAATTAATAACTGCAGCAAGCTGGTGGAACCTTGCTGATTTCAAGTGGATGAACATTTTAATTATAGAATGGAGCTTTGGGGGTTGTCAAATTAAAAACTCTAATTCATGGCAGCTAAATGTGTTTGCTGGACCAAATTAAGGTAAAATAAATCCAATTCAATTAACAATTCCAAAGTACACATTTGTTGTTTATGAGATCCAAAGAATATGACCATACTGGAAGTTTCTTAAACATGTTCATAATCTAAGTGATTGCTTGCTTGACAGCTTCTAAGAAGGACAAAGGACCCAGCGAAGGACACCATATCCAACTCTACTTCGTAAAATTGTACATTTATCTTTAGTAGAATCCCAACGAACTCCCAAGTTCCTCCAACAAACAATAGTTTCCAGTAGAAGTCTTTACAGTTTCTCGGTGATCTAACAGTTTAGTTTCTTGTAAAGGGTTTCTTACAAGAAGATACAATTGTTCAAGAAATACGACGTTTACGGAACCAAAGAAGGGAAGCTTGTCATAAAATTTCGTAAATACTTGCTGAATGACTGCGAAACTGGAAACGGAACTACGGAGCCATGTCCGTATTGCCAGATCTACGTCGTTGAAATATTTTCACGACGAATTTCAGCCATCATTTATAAGGAAAGTAGACAAATTTCAGTCTTACCCAATCTGTAATCCTGCCAATGGAGGTTTCACAGCAGTTTGAAGTTGACCGGATGCGAAAAATAAAGTTAGGCCGATCGCTTCTCCCCAAACTTCATCGCTCGTGAAAAAGAAATAAAGGAGGCCTGTCCATCCAATGACTGCTTTAAGAAAACTCTTAAATACCATCGGTGCTAATCTGATTTCCATCGTAGTTTTAATGGCCGTAGTTTTTCTGCGAATGTTGTTTCTGTCGTATTTGCACCGCAGCAAAAAATGTTTGTTTACATCTGAAAAATTTATTCACGTGACGTCAGTTTTATTGCGAAAAAGAAATCACGTGATATGACAATAATTGATCTCGTGATGTGTATCTGTCACGGGGGTAAGCAAGAGCGGGAATTTAGCATTTGAAATTGATGTTTTCGCGTTAAAATTTTCTAAATCTTATGTCAATTGAAATTTTAATTCCTATTAGATCCTTAAGCTATTCTGCATTGGATTTTGGATCGAGCGATATTTTTGTACATTTTATTCTGATGATAAGTCTAATTTCTTCAGCGGCAGCTGATGCCCCCGTCCACTACACTGCCTCGTTTCCCAGATAGCCTCCTTCTCGTATTTTTGACCAAGCCCCCTGAAAAAACTCCCTTCTTATTTCAGCTGAGTAACTTCTATGGTTTTTCAGGGGGTAAATTCAGCATACAGATTCTTAGAAGGAGGCGTGAATGGGCCTAGTCACCCTCTCAAAACCTGAACCTGATGAGGTTTGCAGTGAAAGGACTTGCTGTTTTCTTCAGGCAAAACACTCTGCAAGCGTCTGCCATATTCCCAAAACTACCCATCAGAAGTTTTAGCCAAAGAACAAACAACGTTCTACTTCGCACAAATAGCCTGACAAAGTCCAGAGTTGTTTTCTTCGCAAGAACCATTTTCAAGATGAGTGGGGTCGAAGAAGAAGAAACAAAAAGGCCCTTCAAAAGACTCCCAACTTCAGTGGTGCCTATTAACTATGCGATAACTTTACAGCCAAATTTGCAGGACTTTAAGTTTAAAGGCAGTCAAGTTGTTGATTTGGAGGTAATGTATGCAGATGGAAAGGCCGTGTTGTTTTGTTTTTAGTTCATTCTATGAAAAAAACCCCTGGAAACCCAGCCTCTAGTCTAGAAACTGAATTGAACAGTTACAACAGTTACTGAAAGAAAATCGTTCTATGTGTGAACTTCAGTTGGAATGTTTTATCCACTTTTTGCCACATATTCCCCAAAGCTTTATACATGAGATATTCCTCCAAAAATTCCTTTTCCCAATTCTGAGAGGGGAATGTCAAACTGCTGCCAGACTGCATTTCTTGCTTTGCGTGGGGAAGATCTTTCAGTGCCACTTTTGTTAAAACAATAGAGTCAATTATTTTTATTGTGCTCAAATGTGCACTTCCCTGCCGCTCAAGAAACCACAAGTGCAGTCTGGAACTGCTGCACACTAATAAATGTGTGCCTTTAGACTTTTAGGGTCACATTTTTACTATTTGGTCTTTCAAGATAAAACAAAAGACACAAATAAAATTATAGACGGATGCACAATCCAGTCAAAATTACAAACAATTAGATGTTAGGTAGCTTTGAGCATATTTCGTACAAAGTGCCAGGTTTTGATCGTCTGCAAAGAAAGCCCTGGACTGCTGACCTGTACCAGCCAATAAGACAGCATTGGTTTTGGTTGAGGAATAATAGTACAACCCAAATGTGGTACATTTGGCAATAATTCATAATTTGAAGTGTGTCAAAAAATATTTGCTGGTAATATAAGGTGCCCATACTCTGCATTCTCTCATTTTTGTCTACTAAGGTGGATTTCTACTAAAAAGAATTCCTATATGGATTAACATGAATCATACCTTGGAGCAGGGGCACATCTAAGGGAGGGTGGGGGGTTGCAACCCCTCCTGCTCTTTTCGGCAGAGAACAAGCAAGTTGAANTGCTGACCTGTACCAGCCAATAAGACAGCATTGGTTTTGGTTGAGGAATAATAGTACAACCCAAATGTGGTACATTTGGCAATAATTCATAATTTGAAGTGTGTCAAAAAATATTTGCTGGTAATATAAGGTGCCCATACTCTGCATTCTCTCATTTTTGTCTACTAAGGTGGATTTCTACTAAAAAGAATTCCTATATGGATTAACATGAATCATACCTTGGAGCAGGGGCACATCTAAGGGAGGGTGGGGGGTTGCAACCCCTCCTGCTCTTTTCGGCAGAGAACAAGTAAGTTGAAATAAGTTCATAGTGCTAATAAGTGTGCAGATGCCCCATTTCTACCATACAACCCCCAAAATTTCCTAGTTGCGCGCCTGTGGAGTGCAATGTTTCACTTCATGATTTGTGTGATACCTGTGGAATTTTTTTAGGTGAAAATCCACCTTAACATGCCCTTCCTTTATAATTCCTTATAATTTGAAAATAATTTACACTGAATGTTCCTTGGTAATTTTGCCTCTAGAAAGCTTTTTGAAAGTGCTCTTTTGAAAGTAGTGACCCCCAAGCAATGAGCTGCTTCTTACTTTCCTGCATTCCTTTCAGTTGTTATGCTGGCGCCTTCCATATTTTTACAGGATGCGCTGTCCAACAGGTAAGGAGAATACCAATTGTTACACAAGGAGAACCGTGCCATATTGTAAATTTTTGAAAACCTCTTCTAAACCTGTGATTCTCTTTACTGTTAGTCAGAGAATAAATGGACAGAGATACCAAACTAAACTCTTTCTCCCATTTGGTGTCAGGTGAGATTTGCGATAACGTAAAACTATTCATGCAAACTCTTCAATTATTTTTAATCGCGGTTATTTCACCTTGCATCTAATTTGAGACAGATCGGCCTTTGAATGTGCTGTTCTTCAAATCGAGAAAATAAAGAAAAGCATGTTTCCAGCCATCCATGTTCCATGTTCCATGTTCCAAGTTTTTGTTAAAGGTTCCTTGATTTCTATTTATTATACAGGTCAAAGGCCAGACAAAACAGATCACTTTGAATTGTGTGGACATTGAAATTTCGGAAGCTGCTGTCAGTGGAGAAGGATCGGGTAAACTTAAAGGTGAGCTGAAGTGAAAATTTTGTGATACAAATGAATAGCGCTGTTGAATTATGGAAACAACCGTTTAATTTCATCAAAAAAGCGAAATTAATTTTCAAGTTGTTCAAGCAGCATTTTCATGAAATCTGTATTATCAGAATGTTTAGTTTTCACGAATCAAAATGCAGTGCAGAAAACTCTTTGTTTGACTAACTCAGCACTTTTCATTTATTTGTCCAACACAAAATAAAAATAAAATACATATATTACATTTCAGCCATCAAATCATCAAAGATCAACTATGATGAAGCTGCAGAAACAGTTACAATCCTTTTTCCTTCTGCAATTTCTGTTGGAAATGCACAGTTGTCAATGAAATTTGTTGGAGAACTCAATGATAAGATGAAAGGGTTTTACAGAAGCAAGTACAAGGATCTCAATGGTGAAGAAAAATATTGTGCTGTTACACAGTTTGAGGTATTTCCTTCATGTGGTCAAGTAGAAGTAGTTTTGCTCCTCAAAAAACATCAACTTTGAAACTAGATAGATGCAATGATTGATAAAATAGCACTCCAACAGCATGTTTGAATACGGGCCAGGGAAAAGCAGCTTTGGGTGTGTTCCTTTGGGCAGAGCTGAAAGAGTCAAAATTCTCTTTCTTTTGTTACCACTCTTCCAAAAAAATAGAGATAAAAGACTTCAGACCATTTTAGGAATTTTTGTGTCTTTTGATCATTCTCTTTTCAGCGAAAATACCCTTTTCCAGAGGCTGGAAATTCTGTTGGAGTTTTCTTTTGTGGGCCCTGCTATTCTTTCCGTTTTCAGAGTGGCTTGTCTTTTGGTAGCTGAAATTGTCTTCAAGGCCTGCCATTTCAGAAGACTTTCACAGTTTAAGATACCCAAAAGGATAGACCTTAATATTCCACACAACATTGCACTTGCTAGATGTGTTAAAGATCATTCTTTTAAATTTTTGTATACATTCATTACAACACTCAAGAGTTTCAGAACGATTTTAAAACAATGTTACTTTCCTATAATTTGAGCCTCTTCAATATTAGTTTTCACAGTGTTTTTGAAATAGATTCTAATAAACGTTGTCGTATTCTGAGCTGTGAAATGATAGATTCCTCCTCCTTTTTATTTCAACAGGCAACTGATGCAAGACGTGCCTTTCCATGTTGGGATGAGCCTGCAATAAAAGCAACATTTGATATCAAACTTGTTGTACCAAAAACTGGCGTTGCATTATCAAACATGGTATGTAAGCCCCTACAGCATGAGCTTTATACTGTATAGCCATCAGGCAAAGTTTGCGTAGGACGTATATTGGGTAGGAACATAAGCGTACGGAAAGATAAAATCTGGGGGGCTGCCCGATAAAAAGTCCATTGTTGACCGAATTTTTTGCCCGACTTAGGGTGGATTTTTCCAACGTTGGGAGGGCTGCCACCCTCCCAGCCCCCCTGGCTCCTACGCCTATGGGTAGGAATAGTGATTACGCTATTCCTGATACCTATTGGTATGTCTTGATTTCCATAATAGATTCACATTCCGTTTACATTATAACAAAGCAATCTGCAATCATTTCTTAGTCCCTTGTTTCTAATTTAATCTTTTTCATGGTTCTTGAAGTAAGTCTCAAACTTTCATGGAGCAAGACACATCTGCTAGAGGGGATTATATTATGCAGTCATAATGCCAAAGAATGCTTCTGTGATTTTCATGCCACCTTCAGAGCAAAATGACTTTCTCTTGGATAGATGGAGTGTCTTATAGCGGGCAGCATCATCAACCATGTAAATAAAGCCTTAAGTCAAGACGTGACGATTGCTATAGACTTGACTACACGAGTCTCAGTTTTCCGCATTGAACTGACTGAATGATGATTATGGCTTCAAACTGAGAGAAAATGTATGAGAGAAAATAAAAACATCAGATTAAAATAATTGAACGAATACAAGGAGTCACATCGTAAGTCTAACGATTGTTATCTGAAATAGTGTAGCCACGCTAGGCTGCATGTAACAAATCAAGATTTGACAATAAAATTAATCACAGTCAAACGAAAATTACACTTACATCATCATAGCACGTACTACGTAGGCCAAATAGAAATAGAAATAGCTCTCTTCTTCAGTGATAGCACATCATCATCATCATCATCCTATTTATTCATCACAATCAACTATGATATACTGGACACACACTTGACATTTTCATCTTGGTTCTGCGTGTAAAAAAATAACAATGAAACTGTACTGATCACAGTGGCAAAAGCGAAGGACTACCCTGCACTTTTTACATATCTATAGTGCCAATGCCTTTTTTCAAGAATTAAAAGAAAATTGATGGTGTTGGGTGATTGACTGTAATGGGCGATACTACTCTGCTTGTGTTTGTGACACATAATCTTTAAAATGTTCTTGAAACTTAAAATATTCCTGTTTTGTTCGTAGAATGAAACTGACGAAGCTCCCTTTGAAGAAGATGGAAATCTACGTGTTTTGACATTTGCTCGAACTCCAATTATGTCAACTTATTTAGTTGCATTTGTTGTTGGTGAATTTGATTACGTAGAAGCACAAACTGAAGATGGAATACAAGTTAGAGTGTATACACCTCTTGGAAAAGCAGAACAAGGACGATTTGGCTTGGAGGTATGGAAACTTGCTTTAGTTTTTAATCATACATGTTACGGTGTATTGTTTTGGGCATCTTCCAGCAGCAAAATTCTTTGTAGACAAAAAAGAGAACTTTCGATAGAGAATCTGTTCAAGTCGAGGCGTGCTGTTTTTGACGCTTATTAAATGGTAGACATCAAACAGGCTTGATCGTCTTCTTTTGGGCACGTTTGAAAATGGTAGATCCGAGAGATCACAAGGAGCCTCGTTTACAACTCAATAAAATTTGCAAAAATTTAATCATTTATAAAAACGATTATTTTCAAATAATAAAAGAACGACGCAATGAAATGTCTTCAGCTCAATAGGTCAAATGTTCTTCCATTTTGAGAATTTGTTTGGCAGTTTGTTTGATTTCACGACCGAAAGAATGTTTTCAAGTATTTTATTTATGGCAAACTCTTGTTGAAAATTTATGCTAAAAAGGACGCGTTATCAGATAAAGGAGCTCAACGAAAGTACTGTTCTGTTTCTGCATCAAATTAGAAGCAAATATGCAAGCTTTTTGGGTGTATTACTTCCCAAAAAACGGACACGTAGTAGTGCTTTTGGGAAAATGTTGAGGAATATGTTCCAGGCCCTTAGATCTGTGAGTCAACATTTACTGCTTTGTGTTTCCAGGTCGCAGTGAAAACTCTGCCATTCTACAAGGAATACTTTGGTATTGGTTACCCCCTCCCGAAAATGGATCTTATTGCAATCCCAGATTTTGCAGCAGGTTTGTAAATCACTTATTTTTGATTGATTGATTGTTTGACTGATTGGGTGATTGATTGGCCGATTTACTTACTGATTGTTCAATGGTTTACTATTTGAATGAGTGGTCGACAGACTGATTAAATGATTGGCTGAAAGAATGATCAGTTGAGCACCCGATTAGATAGCTTGTTTGAAATTTTATGTATTCTACATAATTATACTGATTATCAGGCGCGGATCTAGACCAGGTTGACGACAGGTTTGCTAAAACCGGTCAGATTTTCGGAGCAATGAATATGTTTTTATCTCATTGCTGTTATTTTAAATATTTGAAGTAGTGCTTCAATTGAAATGAGCATTTAGCTACCATAATCTACAGTGAAATGTTTCGATGCGGATGTGCAATGTTGAATTTCAGTGCCCATTTAGAGAATGGCAGTAGACAAGCCGGCGTATGTTATTCAAGACGAGTATTGTCTTTCTCACAAGGGAATTTAGTATTACGCAAGGGAAGAAAATTCTGACCCGGTCACCCATTCATTTCGAGCTTCTGTCCCGGTCAGAACCCGGTGAAACCCGCTCAGAATTGCACAAGTTACTTCCATAGGTTTTAGAACACTTGTTGTCAAACACTGTGCGATAATCTTTAGCCTTGTGAATCAATGCATATCTGGAAATCCTTTGGGTGCTCCCTTTTAAAAAAGGCGTTCCCTAAGAAGAAAAGGGCATTTCCCAAGTACCAAACCGGTCACCAAAAACGCTGGATCCGCGCCTGGATTATTGTAGTGATTGAGTGGTTTATTCGTTGACCATTGATCATCGCTAAATCATTGTTTGATGAACATTTAAGAGTGTGCTTGTAATTCAAAGTATTTGTCCATTTAGCCAACTCATAAAACATTTGCTAGCAATCAGTCTTTGCATATGACAAGACATCAAATTCTACGTACAAAGGTTTCATTGGTTACAGGGTCCTTATTGATAACAGTACTTGTAGCACTGACCAGGTTTACCCTGTATAAATATTTCTATTATTATTATTATTATTATGGTTGGCCAAATCTCAGCGCAACGGAAAAACCTTTTTAATAAGCGAACTCTGAAATTTTATCATACATGTTACTTTTTGGCCAGACAAGAATTCTNAAACCGGTCAGATTTTCGGAGCAATGAATATGTTTTTATCTCATTGCTGTTATTTTAAATATTTGAAGTAGTGCTTCAATTGAAATGAGCATTTAGCTACCATAATCTACAGTGAAATGTTTCGATGCGAATGTGCAATGTTGAATTTCAGTGCCCATTTAGAGAATGGCAGTAGACAAGCCGGCGTATGTTATTCAAGACGAGTATTGTCTTTCTCACAAGGGAATTTAGTATTACGCAAGGGAAGAAAATTCTGACCCGGTCACCCATTCATTTCGAGCTTCTGTCCCGGTCAGAACCCGGTGAAACCCGCTCAGAATTGCACAAGTTACTTCCATAGGTTTTAGAACACTTGTTGTCAAACACTGTGCGATAATCTTTAGCCTTGTGAATCAATGCATATCTGGAAATCCTTTGGGTGCTCCCTTTTAAAAAAGGCGTTCCCTAAGAAGAAAAGGGCATTTCCCAAGTACCAAACCGGTCACCAAAAACGCTGGATCCGCGCCTGGATTATTGTAGTGATTGAGTGGTTTATTCGTTGACCATTGATCATCGCTAAATCATTGTTTGATGAACATTTAAGAGTGTGCTTGTAATTCAAAGTATTTGTCCATTTAGCCAACTCATAAAACATTTGCTAGCAATCAGTCTTTGCATATGACAAGACATCAAATTCTACGTACAAAGGTTTCATTGGTTACAGGGTCCTTATTGATAACAGTACTTGTAGCACTGACCAGGTTTACCCTGTATAAATATTTCTATTATTATTATTATTATTATGGTTGGCCAAATCTCAGCGCAACGGAAAAACCTTTTTAATAAGCGAACTCTGAAATTTTATCATACATGTTACTTTTTGGCCAGAAAAGAATTCTATTCCATCAAGTTTTTATTTTCATACAGGCGCCATGGAAAACTGGGGTCTTATAACATACAGGTAAATTTACAACTTTTAAAGAAATTATTGTCTTCACGAAGATCTTAACTTATATGTTTGTGACAGCAGTATGAACGCGCAAAACTTCACTATGAATTTGAGAAACTGAACGGCAATAGTGAAATATTTGATATTGGTATTGATGAGCTTCAGATTATATTATTCAATTATTGTTGACATAATCATGCTAGCGGCTTAGACAGTGCAGTGGGGTGAGTGGCCGAGCGGCTTATGCAGTTTCCGTTAGGTAACTGAAGTTAAGCTTGGTCGCGTGAGGTCAAAATCCGGATGGGTGATCTTCAGATGCCCGACCAAGCAACTCACTTCGCCTTGCTTTGGAAGGGACGTTTAACTAGGGGTCCCATGCCTGGATGCGGCATGCATAGTAGGCCTCAAAATTAGCTGTAATATAGCCAGAAATCATGCCAGCCTAGTTACAATTGAAAAAGCATGCTAAATATGCTAACTCGTATTTGTCGTAAGTCCTTGACATATCTGGAACGTTTCAGATTTAGACTAGACAACTTGGAAATCCCATGGTATTTTTACATGTGTTCTTCTCTTATGAGCACCCTAATACCCCTAAAGGCTTTGAAGTGTAACTCTAATATGGCGGTTTGAATTCTGAAATTTTAACTGGTTTAAAATTCGATCTAATTTCTATTGTTTTTATTTTTCAAGAGAAACTGCTTTGCTGGTAGATCCTGAACAGTCCTCGGCTGCTATGAAGCAATGGGTTGCACTTGTAGTTGGTATGTATTTAAATGTATGCGCTGTCGCTTGTTCTGTTTTGACTTGTTTCTGTAGTGAAAATGCAATCCGATATAGCTGCAGTACACCCTAAGAATTACTAGCCAGAAAAGAACCTCTTTTTTAACACACTGTTGTAACCAAAGACGCTAAACGCAAATAAAGAAGACTCTAAAGTCTGCCTCAAAGTTGTTGTTACATGAAAATGTGCGCGAATTAAAACAACTGAAGTGTTTTGCATGAGCAATTTTGCGTTGTCGCAAATTTCACGTGACATCTAATTTGAGACAGACTTTAGTTGAATTTTTCGTTTGGAGAGATAAAACACAAAAGTGATATCAATTTTAAAACAGTTTTTCAAACAGTAAAAAGACGTTGGAAATAGTTTCCTTTTGAACTTAAACACCTAAAAATAGTTTTTTGCAGAATGCTCTACAAAAATACCACACTGAAAAGAGAAGCGGAAGACTTGTGGGAACATTAATTTCCGTAGAAAGGCAAAAAGGCAAATTTTTCTCAAGGAGTTTGCTTTTCTGTGAGCTGCTTCTAGGTTGAAAAAAGTTAAGAATTTGACAGACCCGAAACAACAATTAAGCATTCTCATTTTGACAGCCCTTCACGGCTTGTTGCCAAAACAACATAATAAAGTACTGAAAGATTAGTGAATTTTCGAGGTCTTCATCGAACAAAGTTATTGTGCGACTGGCTTTTAACTTCTGTCTTGCTCCATAGGTCACGAAACAGCACATCAGTGGTTTGGCAATCTTGTAAGTGTCATCTTCAAAATATTCTTGGTTCTAACATTTCCCTAAGTTTATTTAGAACTCTCCAAAATAGATAAGAAATAGGTATTCCCAAGAAAATTCTCTGAACTCAGGTTGAAAATTTGCTAATATAAATATTTTACTCTTGCACGAAGTTGTGATATCCTAGGCGATGAGATAGGGGGAATTTGTTTTGAAGCATTTTATGTTTGTCTTATGCCCTTGGAATATTCAAATTTTTTTCTTGCATACGTTATTTTGAAATAACAAAAACAAAGTTTGACGCATTTTCTTCAAATCAGAATTTTGAACGGCACTTTCGAAAACATAGCTATCTTTTGATTTGATTTTTTATCTTTCTTGTTTCTAGGTGACAATGGTAAGATGTATTCAATGTACAGATAAGTATCAACTAAAATTTTTAATACCCATTACTGTCGGGTGGATAATTTAGAGGGATACCTTTTGTTTCAAACATCACAAATTGCCACAAAATCAGAGAAAAAGAAACCAGATCAACCTTTCTTAGTCACAAAGGAAGCAACATTTGTTGGCAGCACTTGCATGCCCTTTCGGCAAAATTCTCGAATTGTAGGTTTTCCCAGTGCAAGGCTTACTCTAGACTCCAGGTAGCCCTATCCTATTGTTTTGTGCCGTCACATTTACAAGCAGTCAAGGGAAGTTGTCTCTAGTTATAATGTTATCATAGCACTAGGGCTACCCAAGTTGATAGATACTGTTCCCCTACGTTTAGGGTTGTCATGAAAAGATGCTAGCTGTAGTGTTTCGCATATAAATACAGGCTGTCGTTGACCTAGCTACTAGAGACAACCCTGACACAATAACAACCCCACCTTGTGAACAGGGTCTCGCTGATAATGATCACATTCGTTTTAGGAATGGTGGACTCATCTTTGGCTCAACGAAGGTTTTGCTTCATGGATAGAATATCTTTGTGTTGATCACTGTTTTCCTGATTATGACATTTGGACGCAGTTCGTCACTAATGATTTTGTTCGAGCTCAGGATCTGGATGCCATGAAAAACAGGTATGCTTTCTGCTAAATAACCATTATGTAGCGCCTGAGTTCTTTTTCTCTATTTTTTCTTCAGTTTATACAACTCCAGGTTTTTTCAGTTTGTAGCATGTCTTGGGATAGACAGCTCGCCAGTCTTGACCTTTTTTAAGTCTACATATTTGTTCTTGTTTTTTCTTTTATACCATGCGAGTGAGCAAAACCGCATCCCGTTTTAGAGACAATACGTTCGTAATTGTTTTTTGATTATATGTTTTCTTTAATGGCAAAGATTTTATAATTGATTTTGAGTTCATCACGGCTAAATCTAATGACGAACCCAAGTCGTCTTGTAAGAAAGAAAGAGACGACTTGTTCCTAACAGCTCCTCATTAATTATTCATGGCCGTGTGTGACCTCGCTTAACCTGAAATTTGTAATAGGACCCAACCGCAAGAAATAAAAAAACCAGGGGGTTACTTGTTCTTGTGCTTCTTCTGTATACACAGGTGCGTCGCGAAGTTTATGGTAGATATTTCTGTTTCAATTTCAGTTTGGCCCCCGTTATTTTCTTTTTGAGAATTCACTATCTTCTTTACTATTGGTCAAGAATCGTGATCTAAGGTGCCGCCTGCCGGCCCAAAAAGCGGCCGGCTATCCAGCTGTGAGCTGTTAGGAACAAGTCGTCTCTTTCTTTCTTACAAGACGACTTGGGCAAGTCCAGGCTAAATCAGACTTTTTGTTCTGAAATGATGAGCGATTTTTTTTACATTTGCAATCAAAAGAACAAAAGAAAGAGCGAGGTCGGTTATTTAAAAATGTTCTCTTCCAAAATTTGAAAAACTGCTGAAAACTATTGATCAAATTTCCACAACTTTCTGCTTTACACCAATGCAATGTGTTATCGTCTTTGCAGAATTTAAATGATACGTCCTAAAAATATGATTATCTGAGAATAACTATGTTGTCAAAAGATTTTTGTGTCTTTCTCATTCATTCGACGACCCATTTATCAGTTTTGTTCATTAGTTTATATTTTTGTTTGTATTCTCAACGTTTTTAATTGAAGCTGTGTGCAACATTTTTTCTTTCATGCAATTAATCATCTTCATGTCATTTTTTTCAGCCATCCAATTGAGGTAAGTAAAATTTGTTCTTCTTTAGCAGAAAAGGTATTTCTCGATCATATTATCAAGGGGAAGGGAGCATCAAAGAATTAGTTGCAAAAAGAAGGATTTAAAGAAACAAATAGAGGTATACAGAGAGAGAAACGGCTAGACAATTTTGAAAGATTAGTTACAGAAATAGAGATCTCTAGGGTGCATGATTGCCCCAGCTACCGGGTGCGCCAAAAAACACTATCCACTTTTGATAGGCCACGATAAATCGTACACTGGACCGATTTGCAGATTTATCACTTAATCTTAGAAAAAAGCCTGTATAATTTGTACAGAAAATTGGTTATAGATTGGTTACAGAAATGGAGATCGCTGGGGTGCATGATTGCCTCAGCTATATGGCTTTAAGAATTTAGAGGTTGATATCCACCATAAATCTAAATTAATCAGATTTAGTAGCACAAAACTTCTAGTTTCAAGCTTTAAACTGCTTCAAACATTTTCCTGATTTGTTAAACGATGACTGAGGGCGATTTTCGTACACTAACTGAATATATTTATCTACTTTTTGCAGGTTGAAGTAGGACACCCCGCAGAAGTAGATGAAATTTTTGATGCTATATCATATAGCAAGGGAGCATCTGTGATTCGAATGTTGCACGAGTATATTGGAGATGAGGTATGTTTTCAGTAGTTGCTCTAGATATAAACAGATTATGATCATTTAGTTAAGAGGTCTTCTTATTTGCCTTGTCCCCTAATGGTACCTTACTATAGGAAATTTACGTTGCTGGAAATTAGGTTATATTAATTGTACGTGAGTTAAATCAATGCAAGTGAGGGGCGAAATCTTAAATTTGAAGGAATTTAGAATAAGTTACAGTAAGGAAATTTGCGCGAAAATCCAAGCGAAGAACAGAAAAAAGTTTGTCATTCAGAACAGTGTTTGTTTAATGTTGAAGGAAATTAACGTGAAAAGGCAAGGAAGGCCTTTTCAAAGAATAGAAATTAGTTCGTCATTCAGAGCATTTTCTAATTCATTTAAAATAAAATGAACCTCTCTGTCTGTCGACCTTTGGATGTTTCTGATTGGCTGATTCAAAATGCAGCAGTTTTTTAAAGCAATTTTTAAGATTTAGCTTTAATTCTTTCCTCGTTGTATTTGCATTTAACTCAACCTCGTTCCCAGGGTGTTCTTACGTCATACGCTAGTCACGAAGCCGAGTGANTGTTTGCAATCATTGATGCCTTCACCTTGATATTATAAGCGACAAATAGAGTAACCAATGTTTGCCTCGCTCTTTGCACAACCACCATAATTAGTTGATATTATTCATAGGTGACGAAAAGTACAAATGGCTCGTTCCTATTACGATCAGTACTAGTGAAAACCCAAAAGAAACAGCATTAAAGACCTTGCTGACTGACAAAGAAATGGTGATATTCGTCAAGAATGTCGCAGAAAATAGTTGGGTGAAGTTGAACCCTGGCCTGGTTTGCTTCTACCGTGTGAATTATTCAACTGAAATGCTAGATTCGCTGATACCGGCTATAAAAAACCAGAGTTTGCCTCCAATTGACCGACTTGGGATTCAGAATGATCTCTTTGCTTTGGTAAGTTCACGAATTGCTTTGATTGTTTATGCATTGGTTAAACTTTTCAGAATAAGTTAACATAAAGATTGATATGAGAAATGATTGAGACTTGTTTGGAATTAATTTTCGTTGCGCCCTCTATAACATGAGCGCGTCGAGTAATGGATTTCATTTCGGGTCTTTTGGCGGCCTTTCTCTTGTTGATTAGTTTGTCTTCTCTTCATCCTTCAAGTCGTTCATGTTTGCTTTGCTCTTGTGTCAAATTTTCACGGATTCTCGGAATATTCGCTGTTTTATACAAAGTTTCTTGTTGTAGGTTTCATATTTGTAAAACAGCTTCGAACCTCTCTCTCTAAAAGCGAATATTCGCTTTGCATTGATTCAACAAATAAAGTACAGAAAAAGCTTGCACATTTTAAGAGATATATTGAGATTAAAAGAAATTTTACTTTAGCGCATTAGAAATTTTCAGTTCATCAGCAGTGTTGCAAAAAAGAATCATGCCATTTGAAATATTGTCTTGAATTAATGCAAGATATATTGGAAGGGTGGCTCATTAGATTTGGCATGATAGATAACGTAAGTGAATTTAGTTGATTCTAAAATATGAATCATTTCTGGTACACCCAGCCGGCATTGCTAAGTAAATACAGATACACTGGTGTATTTAGTACAATCGGCATTATTGCTAGGTAAATACGGAGCAGAAACGATATAGGTCCGGTCCGGTATATCGTTTCTGGTCCGGTATATCGTTTCTGCTCTGTATTTACTTAGCAATATTTGCAATTTTTGCTATTTCCTTCACCTTCTATTCTGTCTCATTTCGTGCTTTTTAGACTCAAGCTGGTCTCAAAAGCACTGTTGACTACCTGCGTGTTGTTGAAGGATTCTCCAGAGAGACGAACTACACTGTGTGGAATGACGTCATTGCAAATCTAAGCAGACTAGCAACTTTGATTCAATATACTCAGTCAAGCAAGCAGTTTGAAAAGTTCTGTATTAAGTTGTTGGAGCCGGTTGGAGAGCACGTTGGCTGGGAGAGAAAGGAGGATGAAGGTATTGGATAATTTCTTGTTAATATGCTCAGGAGAAGTGCTGTGTTGTTCATGGCCCTAAATTTTTTAATGGAGTCGGAATCTAAATTACCATTTGGATGTATCTCTCATTAAAATCTCACAAAGGTTATTGTCTGTCTCAAAAGCGTTGTCACAACATAGTTTTGCACAAGACTTGGGGATTCAAATTTTGAGACAGCCATTACTGTATTTGAAAAAAGAAACAATATGCTGCCGCTCTTCTGGCGAGAAGGTAGTTTTTGCTTTGCAACACACCTGTCTCAGCAATTAGTGAATTTGTGGAATATCATCGACAAACTGTGTAAGGGACTTGGAAGGCGAAATATATACAAGTCGCAAAATTTTTGATTTTTTCAAGCTTTGCAAATTCGCTTTCAAAACATTTCCTTGATTTCAGGAAAGTGAATTTATCTCCAAAACTATGCAAAATGCTGGGATTTTCTTTCGCTCTATCGTTTGTTTGGACACTCATTCACAATATTGCCTAGTTTGAGCAAAACCGAAGTGAGATATTCTGCAATCGAATTTTATATTTCTGTTTGCATTTCGACAATGAAGTGGAAAACCTTGGTCAACCATATCCTGGAAAGGTATACAGCGAGAGTTATGAAGCAAGCTCTCAGCAACTTTTCTGGAAATGTTTAGTGGAAAACTTGACAAAGTGGAGAGAGATTGGGAAAGCTATATCCAAGATTCAAGGTACAATGGCTTTCAGAATCCAGTATTTACTGAATTAACTGGTTTTTTTTTACGTAATTTGTTTAGATAAAGTGCAGCAGATAAGTATACCATACAAATATTTCATTTTGCAGGCCATCTCACTGCACTGTTGAGAAGCCTCGTTATCGGCATGCTCGGCCGATCTGGACACGAGGCGACGATTGAAGAATGCCGCAAGAGATTTAATGCTCATTGTGAAGGACACTCTGAAATCCCAGCAGATTTGAGAGGAGCTGTGTATGGCACTGTTATTGCCCATGGGAATATCGGAGATGTCGTTGCTATGATGGAGTTGTACAGAAAGACTGACCACCAAGAGGAGAAAGTTCGTCTTATGAGGAATATGGGTGGAGCTGATGATCAGATTGTTGTTGAACGTGCACTCAAGTTTGCTATGTCGGTGAGGAACAGATTTTTGTAATTTCCTAGCTTTTAAGTCATACTCTGAAATAGCCTTACAGAAAACATAAAACATAATCATTAACGCAAAAATATTTTCTGATAAAATAAAAAATCTTAACCTCCTTCAATACCGGTAAAAAAGAACCATAAAAAATTATCATAATTTAAGAATAACCATGGGTGGTGGTATAAAAGAAGCTTCAGATATCAAATACCAAAAATCATAAAAGCCTTACATAAGAATCATCATTGTATGAACAATTGATTCCTCATCTCTGTACCTCTATTTCGACAATGTTGTAATATTTGATATATACTCATATTTCCTTTTTTTTTCTTGCAACATTTTATTTTAACGGCCAAAGCTAGATAAGCTATGCTTTACTTTGGTCGTTTAGGATACAGATCTTTTATATATACCTGTAATAGCATTTAGCCCTGTATTCTATGAAAAAGTTGAATTGAATTGAATTGGTTATCCGGACGAGATTTTTATGTTCCTGCATAACATATAGGGCGGAGCGGGGAAAAAATGGGTCAGACTTGGGCAAACTGGGTCACTTAATTTTTTGTCTCTTAAATTGAGGCAAGGTGCCCATTTGTTGCAAACTTGCAGCTTTTCAATGGGTGAATTTGTCTTTGTTCGTGATAGAAACTGATTTCTTTAATAAAAGCGCAATAACATTGAAATCCATCAATTTGTCAATGACACATTTTGCCCCACTCTTACCCATTTTGCCCCCAATTTACCCCCACATGAGCACGGTTGTAATACTGCCATTTCTCTGACAGGACGAAGTTCGCCCTCAAGATACAGTTTTTGCTGTTGCTGGATGCACCCACAGGTAAAATATTGACTCTTCAGCAATCTTGGATTCTTTCATGTCCTTACAAAACCAAACATGGAGATATCTACATTTTGCATAGCAGCATACTATTTGATCATAAACATGCGGGTTCTTTTAACCTACACTATCTTACAGAAGTGTTGGNTTGGTCAACCATATCCTGGAAAGGTATACAGCGAGAGTTATGAAGCAAGCTCTCAGCAACTTTTCTGGAAATGTTTAGTGGAAAACTTGACAAAGTGGAGAGAGATTGGGAAAGCTATATCCAAGATTCAAGGTACAATGGCTTTCAGAATCCAGTATTTACTGAATTAACTGGTTTTTTTTTACGTAATTTGTTTAGATAAAGTGCAGCAGATAAGTATACCATACAAATATTTCATTTTGCAGGCCATCTCACTGCACTGTTGAGAAGCCTCGTTATCGGCATGCTCGGCCGATCTGGACACGAGGCGACGATTGAAGAATGCCGCAAGAGATTTAATGCTCATTGTGAAGGACACTCTGAAATCCCAGCAGATTTGAGAGGAGCTGTGTATGGCACTGTTATTGCCCATGGGAATATCGGAGATGTCGTTGCTATGATGGAGTTGTACAGAAAGACTGACCACCAAGAGGAGAAAGTTCGTCTTATGAGGAATATGGGTGGAGCTGATGATCAGATTGTTGTTGAACGTGCACTCAAGTTTGCTATGTCGGTGAGGAACAGATTTTTGTAATTTCCTAGCTTTTAAGTCATACTCTGAAATAGCCTTACAGAAAACATAAAACATAATCATTAACGCAAAAATATTTTCTGATAAAATAAAAAATCTTAACCTCCTTCAATACCGGTAAAAAAGAACCATAAAAAATTATCATAATTTAAGAATAACCATGGGTGGTGGTATAAAAGAAGCTTCAGATATCAAATACCAAAAATCATAAAAGCCTTACATAAGAATCATCATTGTATGAACAATTGATTCCTCATCTCTGTACCTCTATTTCGACAATGTTGTAATATTTGATATATACTCATATTTCCTTTTTTTTTCTTGCAACATTTTATTTTAACGGCCAAAGCTAGATAAGCTATGCTTTACTTTGGTCGTTTAGGATACAGATCTTTTATATATACCTGTAATAGCATTTAGCCCTGTATTCTATGAAAAAGTTGAATTGAATTGAATTGGTTATCCGGACGAGATTTTTATGTTCCTGCATAACATATAGGGCGGAGCGGGGAAAAAATGGGTCAGACTTGGGCAAACTGGGTCACTTAATTTTTTGTCTCTTAAATTGAGGCAAGGTGCCCATTTGTTGCAAACTTGCAGCTTTTCAATGGGTGAATTTGTCTTTGTTCGTGATAGAAACTGATTTCTTTAATAAAAGCGCAATAACATTGAAATCCATCAATTTGTCAATGACACATTTTGCCCCACTCTTACCCATTTTGCCCCCAATTTACCCCCACATGAGCACGGTTGTAATACTGCCATTTCTCTGACAGGACGAAGTTCGCCCTCAAGATACAGTTTTTGCTGTTGCTGGATGCACCCACAGGTAAAATATTGACTCTTCAGCAATCTTGGATTCTTTCATGTCCTTACAAAACCAAACATGGAGATATCTACATTTTGCATAGCAGCATACTATTTGATCATAAACATGCGGGTTCTTTTAACCTACACTATCTTACAGAAGTGTTGGACCCTTCGCATTTTTCATGTTTTTCTGAAATATTCCCTTCCCCCCTCCCACCATATCAATGTTGTTGGCCTGTTAATACTTATACCCTGCTAAACTGCATCAGAAAACACTCCTTTGGCTGCCACCAACATTGACATCGGGGGCAACAATTTTATGAGAGATTGTGGATGTAAATATTCTTCCAAATTGCAAACTTTGACCATTAGAAAATCTATTTGCTCGTAACGGAAAGTGCTTGCTAACCCAGCATTAAATGTCCTTGCCACTTCCAACCTTCCAAATCAAAGATCTTTACTTTAGAAGACAGCGTTCCCTTTGGGGGTTAAAATAATCGTGCTTTATCGCAACTAGCTCAGCGCGAGTTAACGCCTGGTGGGACAAGGCTTCAAAACTAATTTTCTGCAGTTTTTCAGAATTATGATTGGTATTCTGATATAGAATTCTATTGAGTCTACTGCTATCGGAATTCAGCAGGTATGGAAATGCTAATAAAATACGCCCCTAAGGAGATGCCAAAGTTCACATAAGTTCGAGATCTTTGTCCAGTTTTGAAATAGTAATATTTACTAGCGTGGGTTTGATCTGATATATTATTGATGGTAATTTTCATTGCTTTAGGTATTTTAAACTCCTCGTAATTCTGTTGCAGCGTTCAGGGTCGTTGGCAAACGTGGCAATTTGTGAAAGAGAATTGGGAGGAATTTCATAAAAGATATTCTGGTGGATTTCTCGTTGGTCGTCTCATTAAGGTAAAATCATAATCGTAAAAGGAAGAAAATTTGCTACGGAATTGCACATAGTTTTGAGCTTTCAAAATCACAAATGAAGATGCAAAACTTTGTATTTGTTTGGTCAATGTTTTTTTATCGATTTAGGCTATTTCCAATTAAAGGATTTTCGAGGAATCGCTTATTACTTTGAAAGTAGGCCGCCGAAAAATCAACGAAAAAGTATTATTTGGGATTAAAATTAAAGATTAAATCATCAATCGTCAAAATCGGCGTTGTGCTCGATTTATGGTGGCCTGTCAAAAATAGATGGTTGTTTTTGGTGCACCCGGAAAATGTACTCAGCACCAAGCAACGCGGCCAACTGCACGTCAACACATCTTGGAATTGCTTCAAAGAGAGGCTGTTTGCTAAAACTTATTTATATATAGTAAATACANTTTGTATTTGTTTGGTCAATGTTTTTGTATCGATTTAGGCTATTTCCAATTAAACGATTTTCAAGGAATCGCTTATTACTTTGAAAGTAGGCCGCCGAAAAATCAACGAAAATTGCCAAGTATTATTTGGGATTAAAATTAAAATTAAATCATCAATCGTCAAAATCGGCGTTGTGCTCGATTTATGGTGACCTGTCAAAAATAGATGGTTGTTTTTGGTGCACCCGGAAAATGTACTCAGCACCAAGCAACGCGGCCAACTGCACGTCAACACATCTTGGAATTGCTTCAAAGAGAGGCTGTTTGCTAAAACTTATTTATATATAGTAAATACAGATTTGTTGTAGTTAAGCTTTTACTACAAATATGTATCTTATCACACATGCATCGTAAGGAAAATAGTCTAAGAAAACTTCTTCTTTCCGTTGGATGCGAATATTTGTTCCCATTAAAAAGCCAAATAGGTCTACTTTACGCCCTAGGCCCACATTATCCAACCCGTCTCTGCAACTACTTTGCAGTTGGATTTTAATCTTTTTCAAACTGCTTATTAAAATGTTTCCTTCTCCTTTAAACAGTCAACAACTGGCAGCTTTGCATCAGATGATATGTGCAAAGATGTCGAGGTAAGAAGTTTTTAAGTTTTGATCATTGCTGCTTCCTTTAATCATTAAGGCTCGTGGCTTCCCACTTATGGATCTTTTGTCATAAAACGTGGGAAAATGACAATGTTTTGCCAAAGCCAAGTAGCACAGAATTCGCAGTGCTCTCTTTTTAGTTTTTCAAAAGTTTCCTATTTTAACCCTTCAAAAGTGTCATTTTATTCAGCAAATAAGATGATAGTTTGGCCTAGTGGCTAGCATAGGGCTCAAATCTTTAAAAAGGTGGGTGTAAAATTCTATTACATTTTTCTTCAAATTAAATGGCTTGAAAGGAACTTAGGGTACTTTGCTATAAATCTGCCATGGAAATTTTTTGATATCTTGATTATTTTAAAAAATGGCGGCATATATTATATTTGACGCTGTGACATCATCAAATTTCTAAATCCTAAACCAGAAGAGCGACAGATTTCTGCTTGCAACCATATTGTAGACCCTCATAAACTATAGTTTTCTTGAATCTTATATCATTTTCCTCTATTGATTTAGGATTTACGATGATTTTAATTTTTTTTAAATTTTCCATGGATTCTTTCAACAAAAATAAAAACGTCGCCATTTTGAAAATAATCAAGATATCAAAAAATTTCCACGGCAGATTTACAGCAAAGTACTCTAAGTTACTTTCAAGCCATTCAATTCAAAGAAAAATGTAATAGAATTTTACACCCACCTTTTTAAAGATTTCAAAGATTTGAGCCCTATGCTCTAGTGGCTAGCGTTCTCACCTTCTGCGAGGAAGGTTGCGAGGTCGAGCCCTTGGCTGGCGACCTGGGGAAATACCACCGCTCATCCTAAAAAGTTCTGCATGCTTCTCTCCTCAGAGAAAAGCTTGTAGTCCTTGGGATGAGTTTCCTGTAGGGATGGTCTGGTCAGCTTCGGTAATGGACTCTTTGTCGGTCCTTCGATCAGACGATATAATAAAGAAAAGGTGCTTAAAAATACCCTTTTCAGTATAAAGCATGCCTTCCAGAGAGCTTCGCCACCTTAACTATGGACTGCTTAGTGCTTTATACGTCCCTGTGCCATTCAGTCCTCAAAAGGTATTTTAAAGTTTGTGTTGGAACAATTTGCTTGCAACACAAGTGCTGTGATATTGGACACTCACAAACCAACTGTTTTCCATACAATGTTCTTGAGCAGGCTATGGATAATAAAGTACCCTAATTATAGCAACTGACCATAGAATTGTTATAGTATGTTTTTATTTTCGCTGTCCATCAAAGATCCGCATCAGCCAAGTAAGGCTCTTAGGTCATATAAAGCGATCCCTTTCTGGGCAGCACAAAGGAACAGTGTTTAAAATATGAAGTCTTTCTCTGCAAAACTCAAAAGCTTTAATTTGTTGCTTTTCCTGTTGTATTGCTCGTTCATGGTGCTGAAGCTCGTGTCATCCCGTCAATAGACGATTACGGAAAAGATGGCGTCAGGGGGCATTTGACCAAGATGCGCTTCGTTCTATAATGGAATCAACGGTGATTCTATAGAAATCCGATCACTAAACGCAGTGCATCTTGGTCAAATGCCCCTTGACGCCATCTTTTCCGTAATCGTCTATCCTGCGGGCCTAAAACTAGCCATTGGTGAGCCATGTAAATTAAGTTGCCTGCCAGCCTGGCGGGAAGGAGAGGTAACATTTGCTTCGAAGCTATTTTCAGCCATTGTGCAAATCTTGCAAAGCACGATGGTTGACATGCGTTCTTTAATGCTTCAAGTGTAAATTCAGCTTCATGTAATCAAATAACGCTTTTCAGGAATTCTTCAAACAAAACAAAGCACCCTCAGCCGAGAGAACAATCCAGCAAAGTTTGGAAGGAATTCGACTGAACAAGAATTGGTTAGAACGTGATGAAGCCAAACTTAAAGAATGGTTGGATGAATATGTTTGAACTGGACACAAAGAAAGTGAGTTGTAATTGCAAAACATTGAATATATATTTTGAATCACAAATAGAATTGAAAGATAGTAAAACCGCGCATAAAGAAACCAATATTTTGTTTCATGCAAGCCTTGTGCAGGGGCGGCGCTAGCCCTGAAAAAGTGAGATGGACAAGGGCTAGAATTGATCGCCAGAAGGTATACCTAACGTTTTCTACATCGATGCCGATCTGTGGAAAGTTGTGTGAATCCCCGTAGCGACTTGACTATATGTTCATGTTCCCCCAAATAAACCCTAAGCTTGCATTTTTTGTAGGCCTTCCCCGGCCTACCCCTCAATTTTGTACAGCCCCTTACCTACTCTACTTTATTCTACTTTAGTTTCCCTTTCAGAAGCTGCGATATTTCATTATTATGCTAAATTCACTCACCTCTTTTCAAAATCCTTTAAACATGCCATCTTGTGTACTGCATAATAGGCCTGCCCGCTATCTTCCACTTGGCCGACGTCGGCTGCATGATAAAAAATTTTCGAAATTTCCGCCTTTCTGTTTTCCTGCGCTGTGAGCCATAACGAGGCATGATGAGGCTCGAGTAAAAACAATCCCCCCGTCTCCAAAGCTATTGTGAACAAAATTCTGTCCTACCTCTGACGTCAGAGGTAGGGATTTCTTTGTTTGATTTGTTACGAGCATATGGAGAAAAATTGCAATAAGAAGACATTGGAGGTTGCCTTCCCATTCTTTTTCTTTCCTTCCTTCTCTCTTTCGCTACCTCTTTAACTGTGATGAAAGCCTCCTTAACAACAGAACTTTCAAAATGGCCGCTGACACAAAGGATAGGAAACAGAAAAAGACATTATTTATACAGACGGAAATCACTCTTATCATGAAGGCAAGAACACATGCAGTGTCTAACTACCCATGGTATATGTACCTCAAAAAAACATCGTACCTCAAAACATACAAAGACACTTATTGCTCCATAATTTTTTCAAAATATCATCAAGTCTAAAGATGATTGATATTTCTTATTCACGAGGTTTATATCTTTCTGGAAAAGTGTTAACAATTGCATTGTTTTCATATTTTGTTGCAACCAGGGGTGGGAGTTGCTGATTTCTGGTAGGCATTAAAAACACAATTTTTCACAGAACAGCTCCTAAAAACCTGTGAACATGGATTTAAGTTAGGAAGTCTAGTATTTTATGGCAGGTAAATGTCTCGTCCTTGTCAATTTAAACAGAAAATCTGCACAGAACTCTACAATTCATAGTAATTCAGTGGTAAACATGTACTAACAATGCAGCTGGCTTTGTATGTTTTGAGGTACATAAAACAGAGCAGTTGTCTGTCCATGTTACTGCTAGAACCTGGCTGTTAGATAATAACTTTCAATATCATGTCCAAGTCTTTTTAATATGAACAAGAAGAAAGATATAGACATACACAACTTTTTATATAAGAAACTAGTTTATAAGAAACTAGTACTTGGGCTGAAAATGAAGAAACTATAATGCTAATGTTTGAAAAAAGCTAAGAAACATTTAATTGCTAAATTCAAAGATACGATTGCAAGTAATATGTCGTTAATCTTCATTAATCTCAGTCTCTGAAAGTGTATATGTTCTTTCTGTGGCAGTTAATGGGCTGACATTTGTCAAAACAGACTTTCGTGGCATTGCAAGTATATCATCTCTTCCCGGAAAGGTGAAAGAATTTGCAGGGCCTGCAGGGTGAAGAAATTTTACCCGAACTTCATCATTTTCTTTGTCAACATCTGAAACCAAAGCAAGCCACAATTGGTTGTCATATTCGCAAGTAACGTTTCCATGGATTTCTTCCCATGCAAGCACTTCTTTACTTGAAATATGACTTACTTTAGCTTTCTTCTCCTCCAGTGCAAAGTAGTATTATTTTATTAAAAGTTTTGTTTTGCATGCAGGAATAGAACAGAAACAATGAAACTTTTGTGTCCCCTCAATAGCCTTGCAGTCATCAAATCTTTTCTCGAGAGCTTTCCTCGTTATTGCAAGATCTTTGTCTTGAACATACTCGAAATGCACTTGCAGTATATTTTCGTTTGCCCAATCACAAAGTTGAACTGGAGTTTGAATTTGGTCATTGTATTGTCTCTGCAGGCTTGCCCGTGCGTGCTGCTAGACACATTACTGTGCCTCCAACTCCATCACAAGGGCCCTTTCCATGAGACGTTGCAAAAAAATGCCAGTCAGCAGGAACTCCAAAATCTTCCTCATGGTGAGCTAAACTTGAGAAGTTCTTGCGGTTCTTGTATTGTGATGCTGCACCATCAGAGAAATACGCCATTTTCCTAACGGCCAGGGCGAAAAGTCGGACAGGTCGGAAAGTTCGGAAATCTTTTTCCAAACTTTACTTGTCCGACTTTTCGTATTTCCCCTATATCAAATTCGAAAACACGGACAAAAATTTCTGAAGTTTCGAAAACACGGACAAAACTTTCCAAAGTTTCGAAAACACGGACAAAGTTTTCTGAAGTTTCAAAAACATTGACAATACTTTCCGAAGTTTCGAAAATACTGAAAAAATGTTCCGAAGTTTCAAAAACTACGACAAAATTTTCCGAAGTTCCAAAAACACATTACGATTCATTTCCAATGGTTTAAAGGAAAGGTTTAAAAATTACTTCACATTGAGTAAGACTTTGTCTCAACACTTGCCAGAGAGAAAAGGGAGTCAAAGATCTAAATGGGAAAAGTTTTGGACACAAGCTTTGGACAAAAAGTTTCGGAAATTTTTGAAAATTGTTAAAGGTCAGATCAAGGCAAACGCGATTTTGTGATATTTATAACTTTAAAGTACGGAGATTTCAAATTTTCAAATGAACTTTCGAAATGAGTTAGGGAACCTGTCGAAACCGCCCCCTCAATTCCGTTTTTCAGTCAAATTTTCCAAAAAAACCGCGCAAGCAAAAGAGCCTGGAACGAGCAGAAACTAGCAGAAACGTGACGTAAACTGAGTCAGCGAGCTGTGCATTGTGAAAAGTTNTAAACTTTTGATAGCATTCTTTCAAGTTACAAAGAATCAGTCTTTTTTGAACTTTCGCTTTTTGACCATCAACAACCATTGAGACACAGTCCTTCTTGCCAGGCATCTGGCGACTAATCTCATCATTTTCATAAAATGCCTTGACTTGCTGAGCGATGTTGTCACAAAGAGTTTTTCCTGGTTTTGGATTTGGGGTTGCTAGTACTCCTTTATCTTCTACAAGTTGTTTTACTGTTCTTGCCATGTAATTGGACACTTCAAATTCTTCTTCTATCCTTTTTAAACTCCAACTCTTTGGAAGTACGGTCAGTATCTGTATTTTTTCACTTCTTTTTTCTGCCTGGTGGAATTTTTCCTTCAGTTGGTTAATCATCTCATTTAACTCTCCCTGACTTTTTGTCAGTTCATCTAGCTCTTCCTTTTTATCACATTCTTGCGATGAACTCATTCTCAATTTTTTACGTATTGTTTCATTGACCCTCATTAATTTCTCCTCAGAATATCGTTTCTGTCTCGCCAATTTTTGCACGATAAATGGTGAATTCCCAAGACAACTTAGAGTTTCATTAACAATTTCAATGTCAGCAGATGCTGACTCAAAGTTTCGGTCACTGTCAGCTTCATCAAATTCACCTACACTGAGATCAAGTCGGACAACATCAACATCTTCTTGCTCCTGTCCGGACTCTAAGACCAGTTTTCGACAAGAGGTACAGATCTTTTTACCAGGTATAAGTTCAACATGATGATGTAAATGTGAATAACCCAAGGTTATCTCTCTGAGACCTTTAACTGGTATCTTCCCTTTGTGTTTAGAAAAAGGATCGCAACAAGATCTTTGATGATTAGCATACTGTGTAAGATACGTTTTCCTGTGATTCTGGCAAATTTTTGAGACAGATTCCACTCCTGTTCGCAGCCTTAAAACCTCATTTTCTTCACCAACAGGTTCATAACACTCATCTACAGCAGTAGCTTCAACACAATCTTCATTGAAAGTGTTGCCAATGTCACATTTATTTGAACTGCTTTCCATTTTCAAAGACATTATCAAGAAAATGATTTACCCTATGCTTTGCTTGACCCTATTTATATCAAAGTAGATTTTAAAGTATGAATTACAAATAGATTTATTAGTTCCTTTAAGGAAGGAAGTTCAAACAGTTAATATTTCACAGATTTATATCATTTCCTTTTTCACAGGTCATAAAATGTTGCAGATTTCCTGCTTTAAATACCAAAGTAGTTAATCAGGAAAAACATCCTTTCAGAGAATGCAAGCCCTCTAAATCCATCAAAAAGTAGCATTAATTTATTGATTTTAAGAGGAAATTTACACCTTGTATCATATATGCAGTGTGCAAATAATAGCTGCAAAGTAGTAAGTAGCCTAACTTTTTGTTTGTGACTTGATATGGTCATGTAATGTTTTGAAACTGGAACAGAGTTTCATACTGAAAATTACCTCATACAGGATAATGCTCCAGAACTCCTAAACCCTTTGATGACCCACTCTGCATTTTTTACCAATGATAGTCAGCATCATGGAGAATTGATTGATACAAAAATTTTGGTGGGGGGGAGAGGTACTAATTCACAGGGCCTGTTGCAAAAAAAATGTTTTTGTCAGACCATACTGTATAGGGAATTGGCCCTCCTATCATAGAGACTGCATTTCTGGAAAGATCTCAAACAGAGCTTTAAAATGAGCCCTCACTGGCCTCCATGAGATAAATATGAAGCAACTTATGTCCATTTAGGCTTTTGGGGGGCCGCGGTAGCGCGCGAAATGCCAGAATTTTCAAAAGCCCGTATCTTGGAAAGTCTAACCCCGATTGACAAAAAATTTGATTTTTGGAACCTCTTTATCACACCCAAAATCTTCCCCAAGTTTGAGCAAAATCAATAGTGTTAAGTGATTTTCCACTTGTTGACTTCACATGGAATGACCCCATAAGGGAAGATTTAGTATAGATGAGGGTTTAATATTCATCATTTAAGATGTACAAAATCTTGTATTATTTGTCTAAAAGGAATGTCCATTAAGTCAAGACTGTAAATTTTCTCACAGCTACCAGAATGGAGTCCATATTTATTCATCGTCATTCTTGAAAAAGCAAAGATGTTCCCTTAATAATCAATTACAGTGGGAACTCAAATTCCTTTCTCTTTGCCGCACGTATCTTTTTGAGAGACGAAGATTTTTCTAGGCTAACAGATAAATTTCCGAAACAAAAATTTACATCCATAAGGATGGTCTTGGTAGCATAGGTTTTAAATCTATAAAAATGTTGGTGTAAAAACTTATTTTTTTATTGGATGGCTTGAAGGAAACTTTAGCTACTTTGCTATAATTCTACCGTTGGACTTTTCTGAAATCTTCAACTAAAACCATCGTAGTTTCTAGTCATTTTATATGAACATAGATTAACTTTCAAGATTAACTATCAAGCTTGCGCTCTTGTCAATATTTCAACCTCCACAACCCTGACCCGACCCAATATTTCAACCTTCACATAGATTAACTTTCAAGCTTGCGCTCTTGTCAATATTTCAACCTCCACAACCCTGACCCGACATCTAATGTCAGACAGAATCTAGTATAGTATCCATTAGTTTTAAATCCTTAGTAGTGTAGTTTATATGTTTTAGCATTTATTAGTATTTAATCGTTTAGGTGTAACATGTTTGTAGTTGTATACTTATTTGTAATCTAGTTGAATGTTTTATGTAATGGCCGGGGGGTAGTCATAGTCTTTTGCTCTCCCTGGTATCGTCCCTGTAGTGTTGTATAGTTGTATAGTAATTAGAAGGTATAGTAGGTAGTAACATTTATTGTAAAATTTTAGATGAATATAAAAAAAAAAAAAAACTTTCAAGAAAGCTATAGTATATGAATGTCTTCAACATGGTATCAAGCAAAAGTCTTTCACTCTTCTGGTCTACGATTTAGAAATTTGATGACGTCACATCCTCAAATGGGTTGAAATGTAAAATACGCTTTAATTTCGAAAAATATTCATTATTTCAGAAAAGTCCAACGGTAGAATTATAGCAAAAAGTAGCCAAATTTTCTTTCAAGCCATTCAATTCGAAGAAATAGGTCATAGAATTTTACACCAACATTTTTAAAGATTTGAAACTTATACTGGTCTTGTTTGCATCTCGCTTTACCCTTATCGGCAAACCTAGCTTTTTCTTTGTTGCTTATGTATTTTTGGTAATCTTGGAGAAAAACATTAATGTTGAGAAAACAGATCTCTCTCTCTTTCTCTCTATGTGCCATGTTCTTTCAAGACGTGGGCAAT
>REGM01000260.1:242874-275266 GCA_004194415.1 Aurelia aurita | reverse complement strand
ATTCTGCAAAACGAAGACATGATCTAAATGACAATCGTGCGGTCCGCGCGGTGTAATATCTGTCTCCTTTAAGTCTATTTGAAGAAACACAACGACTGTTTAACATCTCGATTGACTTTCTCCACTTTCATTGCATTTTGGAGACAGAGGGGGGTAATTCTGCAAAACGAAGACATGATCTAAATAACAATCGTGCGGTCCGCGCGGTGTAATATCTGTCTCCTTAAGTCCATTTGAAGAAACACAACAACTGTTTAGAATTTCGATTGACGTTATCCACTTTCATTGCATTTTGGAGACAGTCTTCGTTTTGCAGACAGAGGGGGGTCATTCTTCAAAACGAAGATCGAAGGTGGAAGACTCTGTCTTCGTCTTCGTTTTCTATCTTCGGTCTTTGGTCTTCGTTTTATAAGAAACCTTTTGTGACCATCTGATCCAAGGGGGAGTCATCAGCACTTCAGTATTTATTCATGAAAATTTCTGACTATTTTAACACGTCTCATTGTTGGACCAAGACTTATCATCAACAAACACAAGATAGTGAGACATTAATAAAGTCATCAATTATAACAGAAAATTAATAACACAAGTAGGGGCAGCAACTGATTCTTAGTTATTGTTTAAACTTAGAGGAAATCTTTTTCATTGTTTGTTTCCAGGATTATATTTAGTATACCTCCAGTAATGACCCCGCTGGACCATTAAAACGACATTGAGGACAATTTTGAAATCATACCTCTTTGATGAGGATCACAAAAATCGTGATGGGGAAAGGCATCATTTCGACTGGGAAAGAATTAACATGGCACCTATGATGATTTATCTGCTAAATCCCTGACTTATCAACAGTGAAATGAAAACATCTTCTGTCAGGACTAATGCCTATTTAACCGCTTAATGATGATCAATTCAGCGGGATCTTAGTGTGGATGTATTACTTCATCGATCTTGATTCAAACAAACATAAAAATTCATCCGCAACTAAGTCTAGGTCAAACTTGAACATTTTTTATAATCGATTTAAAGAAACCACCAGTAACTATACTAGACAAAACAGAACAAGGACTGTCATTATGTATGTTCAGAGTTCAGACTAAAAGTGGACATCGTCCCATGTCAGCGTTTACACGGTCAACAACTTTTGAAACTTCATACTCCTTTGCTCTGCCAGAAAAAAACGTAGTTTGCCTGTGTGCTCGAACGTTCTCGTCGCCTTTAACGTATGCTTTGACGCTTTCCCCAATTATGTTGTCACAATTTCTCAATGAAGGGAGGCACCAGCTTAACTTTGTCCTTCTTCCAAGATTTTCATTTAACTGACCAACAGATTGCTGCTGGGCTCGCATCGTACTAGACGCCAAAGAAGTGCGAGAAGGCTTTTCAAGTTTTTTCAATACTATTGGTGCAGTGCCCTGGCAGGAGAAGTTTGCACTAGTTAATCAAACTGATGAGTCCTAATCCAAGAGACTACTTACTAACCGGGTGTCCCAAAAAAAAGTATACAGATTTGGTCAACCCGAACGATCAGAATTTAACATGAATCAATCCGAAATCATTTTTAAAACATTAATCGTTAGTTAACTTGAACATAGATACCTTGTTTGTTGATATTGGTGCTTTGAGAGTNTTTAAAGAAACCACCAGTAACTATACTAGACAAAACAGAACAAGGACTGTCATTATGTATGTTCAAAGTTCAGACTAAAAATGGACATCGTCCCATGTCAGCGTTTACACGGTCAACAACTTTTGAAACTTCATACTCCTTTGCTCTGCCAGAAAAAAACGTAGTTTGCCTGTGTGCTCGAACGTTCTCGTCGCCTTTAACATATGCTTTGACGCTTTCCCCAATTATGTTGTCACAATTTTTCAATGAAGGGAGGCACCAGCTTAACTTTGTCCCTCTTCCAAGACTTTCATTTAACTGACCAACAGATTGCTGCTGCGCTCGCATCGTCCTATAGTAGCTTTCAGCAATCGCCTCTGGGCCTCCTTTTGACAACACAACATCAAGTACAGTGCAGGATGGTGGCTTGGCAATTGAATAGATTCTTTCGTTTGAATAGAACGAGGCATATACACTCTGCTCATGTAAACGCACTTTGCTTTCACTACCATCACTCAACTTGATCATAAACATTGATTCATACACGGATGTTGTTTTTGTAGGAGAAAATTCCACGATTTGCACATCTCCCAGTTTCATGGCCATGTTAGTTTTGACATCAATGAACCATTCTGGGCAAAGCCCTTCCCAAATTCCAGCTGCAACTGCTTCTTTTAGAGATAGCATGTAACGGTGAGCAAGCCTTGGATCAAAATTTACTCCACACTCCTCGATGTGCTGCATTCTTGAAATTACCTTCATAATTTCCTTGCACTCTTCAACGCCATATGTGTCATAATCTCCTGCAGAAATGTGCCATGTTACAACCTCAGAATCTCTCTTTCCACAGTGCAACTGGACAAGTTGTGCAGCATCAAATACCTTCAACACAGCTAAGCATTCATCTGAGGTGATTGAGTTCACTCTCTTCTCTATTGCTAGCAGTAGATCATCTGCTAATCTTCTGTGGTCATCTTTGATTTCTGTTTCCTCTCTCATCTGCCATGTGTATTTCTTGTCTCGGCCTGTGCCATCTACTGCCGTTATCAGCCAGCCTTCAAGAAGATTAACATTTTTGTACTGCATTCCTGGCTTGACAGGATAAATTTTCTTCACTCTGGGGAATGAATACACACCACCTTCAGCTGTTTTTTCCATCTTTGCTTTCAAACTTGGCCACCATAATTTTAGCTTCCAGATGGGTGTGTCGAGTGACTGAACGCGTAACATGAGACCCACAACCGGCTCCAAGGTATCAAGGAAGGCTAGAAGATCTGCAACAAAATCGGAGCCCGCTATCATGTACTGATACTCTTCCTCTTCAGATCTATTTGGGTGTAGTAGATCAAATGCCTGCCAGAAGGAATCAAAGCTTTTCTCGATTTTTACCCATTGTTCATAAGAAGAACTAGCAAATCTCTGAGAGGCAAAGGAAACTGGTCTTCGTGCAGAAGAATCCACAAGCTGGAGGAATGCAAAGCCTTTTCCACGTGCAAGGATGGTATTAAAGACATTGCATCGTTTGATGAATCTTTGGAAATGGGTGCCACTATGCGTCTTGGAGTCCTTTACGTCAAGCACACCCAAATTCATGGCATGTGCAGCATCCCAAGAGACTGGCAATGCGATTTGACTTTCGTCTTCATCAAATATTCCAATCTCTTCCAATAACTTGTTTCTAAAACCCGTGGCTTGATAAGGGCCATCAGCAGCAACCCCACAGAGCCTTGGCAAAAGTGCCTTTGAGAAATTTTCTTCTAATGCTTCAATGATCATTACTGCAAGAGAGTCGTATGAAGCAGCATCGAATGTCTTATAAACTTCAACCCCATCAGACTTCATGGTATGATTGCTTTCCTTGACCGCAGATATATTCCCCTCTCCATCAAAAACAAACAAACTGGAACACTTGTGTAATAGTTATCGGTGTAATGGATATAACCTTGGTATTCTAGACCAGCAATTAGCCTAGTTACAAGCATCCCTGTGATTCCTAAGTCCCCTGCAATCTGATCTTTCCCCTCCCTCCTTCCTGTACAAATTTCAAATTTCCACGTGTAACCTGATGGGCTTTCGGTCAACTGACACATTTTTATTCCATCCCGAACAGGTTTCACCGCAATCCTCTGCCTGCAGGCACATCTTCCATTAAATGGGATCATAGTTTTATCGATTACAACAGTTTTATTAGGTTGATAAAGTTCTCTAAAGTTTGTTGAAAACAAGTCGATTAGCGGCCTAATCTTGAAAAGTGTGTCATGTCCTGGTTGACCTTTGGGCGGATTCACTGTTCTCGGATCGTAAACACGAAAATATCTGTTCAGTTGTACAAATCGATCTCTTAAAAACATTTTCCCAAGACTGTTGGCATGGAGAAACCACACTCGTTGGTCCGTCCTAAAATATGAATGGATCGAAGGCAGTAGGAAAAAATTATTCATGATAAAAAAACAAGCCAAGAAGGCGTACAGCTTGTCGACCGAAGTGTCTCTCCAGACTCCGCCATCTCCTTCACCTCTTCTCCTTTCTGCGTGGATATTTGTCCAGTTTACGAGATCTCTCATAAACTCAACTGTAAGGAAAAGCTTGAAAATGTCAAATGGAGAACTTCTCGGTGTTAAATCCACTTGAACACCAGGGTTTCTTGCTGCTCGTGTCCCATCAGCTGGCACAGCCCTAGCGGTTGGCTGTCTTCCGTGTTGCCACTGCACTTGACGTCCAAGATGAAAGACGAACCCTTCAAATTCTTCGTTTTCAGAGTTTGACGACTCAAACATTTCATCAATAAGGTTATTTAGTTCATCCCGTTCTTCTTCATCAAGGGAATCATCGCTAACATATTTGTCAAACTGTTCTCCATCACTCTCACTCTCGTACGCAGCAGCCATGTTTGTTTACAGTTGACAGTATGGCGAAGGAAAAATTTGAAGCATTACTATTGAATTTCATATGACACCGTCTATCAATTTTAAGCCAATCAGCTAGAGCTATCCTATAGACCCTATAGCTCTATTGTTTTATAACAAACCCCCCTTTGTTATGTTCTCCCATATACGGGCAAATTGCCCTTATTTAGCACATACACCAAAAACACGAAAACGTGTTGGCCGGTCGCACAGGGGCACAAGTGAAAACACCAAAACGTGTTGGCCGGTGCGAAAGGGTTAACGCAAATTTTATTATACGGTGATAAAGACCTTTCCAATGACCTTAAAGACAAATGACGGACATATAGCGCCTAGTTTAAAAATAGGACAGAAGATGTCTGAGTGGCTTCATTGTCCAGTACATTTGATAATCTCTCAAGGTCATCAAATACAATTGAATACAATATGCTATATTTGGATTGCCCAGGCCCCTGATTTAAGTTGCCTTATATCTCTGTCATTCGTCTTTAACAGAAATATACTCGAGTTGACTCTGCAATTTATCCAAAAAACTGGTCGATTCGATTAGGACCACTTCAAATCTAGTTATACCTCACTCAACCACCAAGTCCGTTTTCGTAAAGTCTCTTGTCATAAAGTCCCGTTCCGTTAATTTATTTCTATACTAGTAATTACGTGTAGTTTTATGTAATGGGTGGGTTGCGGGGTGTATCACTTGTTCAGGGAGTTGTGGCGCAAGGGCCACAAAACCGATTCGCCCAAAACTCTAACTTCAGTCATTGACTTAGGCCTGGACTGAATTCTGTCAAAGTCTCTTTGACACATTGACTGAATTATTGTTTTGTTTGTTTTTGTTTGCTTGTTTGTTTTATAACTATCTTGCGAACCAGTTGGGTGGCTCTTCGGATGCGGCTTGCGGGCGGGTGGTACATTTGTCCTGATTCACCTGGTAGTTTTTGTGTTTATGTTTCTTTCTATGTAATGGCCGCGGGGTAGTCGCAGTATATTGCTCCTTGTGGTATCGTCTTTGTAGTGTTTCGTAGAGTAATTTGTAGGTAGCGTAATTAGTAATTTGTCTTGTAAATTTTTAATGGAATATAAATAAAAAATCCTATATGAAAAACATTTGACCACATGTGGCAGAGAATAATTCTAAATTTGCTAAAATGTAATCCTACTTGCCAGATAATTGTGCCATATTCTCTCATGCTATCTCTCTATCAATTCAACTGACATTTGTATTCGTTTAGGCCCGCCATGGTGTTCTAACAGATATTCCAATGACGCCAAAGAAGTGCGAGAAGGCTTTTCAAGTTTTTTCAATACTATTGGTGCAGTGCCCTGGCAGGAGAAGTTTGCACTAGTTAATCAAACTGATGAGTCCTAATCCAAGAGACTACTTACTATATTCACTATATTTGAAGCAAGAAAGAAACTTTCCAAGGAAGAAAAAAACAGACTCAAATGAAGCAAAGCGAATTTCTCCACAATTTTTTAGGCGTTGTGCTGCTGCGATCAGATTCTTCGGCAAATGTTTACGGTTCCGCACAGATATATTCCCCTCTCCATCAAAAACAAACAAACTGGAACACTTGTGTAATAGTTATCGGTGTAGAGGATATAACCTTGGTATTCTAGACCAGAAATTAGCCTAGTTATAAGCATCCCTGTGATTCCTAAGTCCCCTGCAATCCGATCTTCCCCCTCCCTCCTTCATTTCAAATTTCCACGTGTAACCTGATGGGCTTTCGGTCAACTGACACATTTTTATTCCATCCCGAACAGGTTTCATCGCAATCCTCTGCCTGCAGGCACATCTTCCTTTAAATGGGATCATAGTTTTATCGATTACAACAGTTTTATTAGGTTGATAAAGTTCTCTAAAGTTTGTTGAAAACAAGTCGATTAGCGGCCTAATCTTGAAAAGTGTGTCATGTCCTGGTTGACCTTTGGGCGGATTCACTGTTCTCGGATCGTAAACAGGAAAATATATTTTCAGTTGTACAAATCTATCTCTTAAAAAAAATTTCCCAAGACTCGGCTAATGCCGAGAAAGTCGTACTTGCAAGCTGTGTTCTGCACAACTATTTGAGGTCTAAAGAACCAGCGCGTTACACACCAAATGGATCATTTGATGCAGAATCACTTGAGGATGGTATAGTCAGCCTGGGAGATTGGAGAAACGTAGAGGCGGCTGACATTACTTCATTGGCAAGGCAGGGTTCTAACAGATATTCCAATGACGCCAAAGAAGTGCGAGAAGTCTTTTCAAGTGTTTTCAATACTATTGGTACAGTGCCCTGGCAGGAGAAGTTTGCACTAGTTAATCAAACTGATGAGTCCTAATCCAAGAGACTACTTACTATATTCACTATATTTGAAGTCGACTTTCTTGGTACAACAGTATCTCGAGGAAATGACAGAGAGTTGAAATAAGGCGACTTTGATTCATAGACATCATTTAATCCATTTCCACTTTTGCTGCTTTTTTTTGTCTTTGCGACTTCCTTAGAATAGTATGTTTGGAGGTTGTTGATTTTTGTCCTTACCTCGTTCTCTGGAAGAAAACCACATAGATAGATTGGTTTATACAAAATACTGACAGGTAATAACTGTGAATTTTGCATCAGGTTTCTATTCAATGTATATAGCGAGAAAGCAACACACTTTCAAATTTTCATAGGTTAAAATCTTCAGCAAAACTGCTTGTAGCATCCAAAAACAAATTTCAAAATACACAAAATGAAATATAAGAGATTTAGCAAATCACGAGGATATTCAACCCTACCTGTCATCTGGAATTTCTCGGCAAGGCTTGCCACACTCGCTTGACGGGCGTCTCTATCTTTGTATGAAGTCAATAAAACATTCCAAAGATTTTCCTCCTTCTCGTATTCAGCAATAAAAGCCTCTGTTTCTTCATTTTTCTTTAACTTAGGCCGGGCTGACGCCATTTGGCTTGCATGTGGTTTAAGAATCAAAAGAATTACGTAATCGTCAAAGCATTGCAATGCGGAATCATGAAGTGCAGCGTATGCAAGGAAAAAATTTCATTCATTTGCCATTCGATAAATCGAAAGGAATAGAACAGGTCCGATTCTTGAAAAATCGAATTCGACAATCTGACCATGGCATCAGTCATCCGATTTTTGCCTTTACACGGTCAGATTTTGTCGAATTCGATAAATCTGACCGTGTAAGACCGGCTTAACCCTAATCCATATGGGCTTTTTTCAAGCTACCATATATGGGGGGGTGCTTTCCACCCCCCTCTGAAAATAGCCTTAGACTCACCAGAATTCATTATAACTTGGCACAGTAATAGAGCAAGTGGTTGCCACGCCCTATGACGTCACAGTGACGTCATAAAGTTGAAAACTGGCCAAAATCAGGTTATCAAGTTAAATTTGAGTTTAACGAAGATTCTGAAGGAAATGTATGCGGATTTTGGTCTAGCTTGTCAAAATACTTGCTGAAAAATGTCATTTTATTGTAAATAGAGCTTTTCAAATGATCTTTTGGTAGAAATTATTCAATTCTGATGACGTAATTTATGCTATAAATTTGTTCTATGTAATAATAGTCAAAAAGAAGCGGCAAAATGGTGATAATCCATCACAAATGCATCATTGGAGTGTTTTTAATGGAAAAAGTTGGAAAATATTTTAAAAAATTGCTAATTAGCCCAAAATGGCGGCCAAAATGACGTCATCATAAAAAAATGCTGATGTCATCAAATTCCAGAAATTCCGGTATCAAATTAAAGCCCTTTGTTTGCTGATTCGTTTGATATATAATACTTCATAATTTAAGCAAATTTTGCAATTGAAAACATCGAAAGCAACGATTTTTCTGTTACCTGCTTCCAAATATGGGCATGTCACGTGACCTGTGAGTTCTATTGTTCAATTTGTTTTTCATCAAAATGTAGCTAAATGATAATTAGTAAAAGTCAAGGTGACTGGGGGGACATAGCTGATGTTGTTTAAAAACGCAGCATGAAAAGCCTTGAGGGGGGGTGGAATCCACCCCCCCTCCATATGGATTAGGGTTAAGAGGTGCAAGATAGAAGAGTACATGGTAACTCATGATCTACCAATGGAAATCAACAAACCTCTAAATTATTCAAGTGCCTCGTATCTTGAAAATGACTGGCTGGACAATCTATTCACAGGAGATATGACTGTAAACATCAATCCAGTCTCTCCAGTTTCTTTATCATTGAGTGCGGCAGCAAATTCAGTGGTTTCCACTTCATCATACGTTCCAACAACTGCCAAGGCTTCATCATCTAATGTCATAATACCTTCTTCAGTACCTGCCTCGCAAATGCCATCAAGTACTGCTAGTAATGACAAAAATGAGAAACAAAAGAAAAGCAAGAATCTGGCCTCAATCTTACAGGGTCTTGAGAAGAAAGTAAACTATGAGGAAAAATGCTTTTGCCTTGTTGTGAGACGCAGTGTCAGTTTGACAAGAATTCTGAATCTTTGGCAGAAAGAATGCAAAAAGTCATCATTACAGAATGTTCTAAGGGTCAAGTTTGTCGGAGAGAGTGGAATAGACACCAGAGCCCTTTCAAAAGAGTTTTTAGCTAGTGTAATCCAGGAGATAGGAAATAAATTCTTCCCTCTTGGTGTACACATAGATTTAATGCTGATGTAGTTAATGGATTTTTCAAGTCATGTGGAGAAATTGCAGCTGTATCGATTGCACAAGGTGGACCATCGCCAAAATTTTACATGAGAAAAAGTGCAATCTTTTCGCAAATAAATAGGAGAATTCCGAACATACTGGAAACCCTTTCACTGAGAGTGACAAGGCGCTTTTTACAGCTTTACAGGACTTCATACAGAAATGATACTGGATCATGGGTACACTGGTATCATTGATTTAAGCAAGAGTGAAGAAATCACAAAAATGGTCAGAATTAAGGTCAGAATTACAAATCGCATAAATCTGTATATGAATGAATTTTGCAACAGGTTAGAGTTGTATGGAATAGCTTATGCCATAATGACCTAATGATACCATTATGCAGCCACTGTTTGTGAAACAACGTGATAAGACTTCAATTGATGCAAACTATGTGCTATCAATCATGGTTCCAATCTATTGTGAAATTGGAAGACACAAGCGGTCTGCGGAGGAGATGGTTATTGATAATTTTCAGGACCTTCTTTCTGAAATAGAGGAGGACAATATTGCTGGTTACTCGGAAGATCCTGTCTTGGAAGAAGATGCTCCAAGTGCTGCTACCAACACTGCAGAGATAATACAAAAAGGAGTGGTAGGTTGACTCACTGGTTGACACAGGCCACTTTTTGGAGAAGAATTGCAAATAACTGTGGAGTTTGACCATGACTGTTTAGAAAGAAATACCGATCATAGGTTGTGTTTTCCAGTTGTGAGGGCTTCTTCAAAATGCATTACAATTCTTGTGCAGCATTTCTTGGAGAAAGAAAGAAAGAAAGGATTTTGCAGACATTGAAATATAACAAATTTGAAGGTGTGTACGTCATTTTTAGTGTTTCTCAACAGTAAACCTTATCTCTTTGCATCATTTCATATTACACGACTACTGTTTTTTGAATTTGTAGCATCCTTTGTCGAGATTGCATGCAGGTGGTGGTGGTGGTGGGCCACGTCGAAAACGCCGAAAAAGTAGAAAACACGGAAAATGTGGAAAATGATGTAAAGTTTCTAAATGGGGAGAAATAATGTTTGTTCAATTAAAATAAAGATATAAACGATTTCGATACACCAAATATTCGATTGAGAAGGCAAACAAAATTTCTGAATTTTCAATATTTTCATTTTGGCCATAGGTGATTTTCGAGAACGCGGAAAGTGCAGAAATCTTTTTATATCACATTTTATTTGTGGTTTTTCGTAGATAGAGACTTGTAATGCGTTAAGCTCTATCTATTAATGTATTCTCTCCCAGAATAGTCTTCTTAGATCAAAAAGAAACTTTTAGATAATAACAATTTAAATGTCAATAGGCCTAAGTGGCCTGACTGGAATTTGAGGGCAGTTGGTTCATCAATTTGTTGACCATATGCCCGTTATTATGCAATAGGTGGATTCTAGCATATTATTTCACAATAATAAAGCAAAAGAATCAATTTAAACCCTCTTGTTTTCTAAAAGGTTGGTTTTTCAGCATTTTCCACTTTTTCGTTTTGGTTATAGCTGATTTTCAAACTTGATATAAAAAGATTTCTGCGCTTTCCGCATTTTCAAAAATCACCTATAGGCAAAACGAAAAGATTGAAAACGCGGAAATTTGTTTTGCCTTCTCAATCAAATATTTTCTTCATTTTGATTGAATAACATTATTTCCCCTATTCAGAAACTTNCAGTTGGTTCATCAATTTGTTGACCGTATGCCCGTTATTATGCAATAGGTGGATTCTAGCATATTATTTCACAATAATAAAGCAAAAGAATCAATTTAAACCCTCTTGTTTTCTAAAAGGTGGGTTTTTCAGCATTTTCCACTTTTTCGTTTTGGTTATAGCTGATTTTCAAACTTGATATAAAAAGATTTCTGCGCTTTCCGCATTTTCAAAAATCACCTATAGGCAAAACGAAAACATTGAAAATGCGGAATTTTTTTTTGCCTTCTCAAATCAAATATTTTCTTCATTTTAATTGAATAACATTATTTCCCCTATTCAGAAACTTTGCATCATTTTCCACGTTTTTTTCAACTTGGCTGCTGGTGGTGGCCGTAAGAAGAATGTGCCTAGGCACAGATAGGATATACATTTATTTTATATAAGAAACTTGGATCAGCCGACAGTACTGAAAGTTTCTTAATTTCACATGAAAATTTATGTACTAAAAGTTTCTTAATTTATTTCTTATTTTTAGTATAAATTATGATGTATTTTCCATCCAACACTGCTTCAGCTATGTTTCTTGACATAACATCAGGTTTGAATGAATATGAATGATATGAATGGAAGTTTTTATGTTAACCCTAGATTGCTAAAACTAAATTTTATATTTTGCTTGACATTATCAGTGACATTATCAGTGACTATAAATCAACAAACGCAATATTTACTCTTAGGCTGAATCCAGAGCCTCCATTGTAGACCCCTGAGGAGTCAAGAAACCCTAAAGCATGGCAGCCCACAATATTCTCAGCAAACAATTTGCTACTGATTTTAATTGAACAAAACTAAATCAAAGACTTTCTGGGACAAATTGTATCACTGTTTCTTATCGGTAAAGGGAATTCTTAAACTCTACTACAATGAACCAGTCATTGTTAAAATTACAAGTTATAAGGAAACTAAAAGTAAAAAATATCTTGATTAATGATAATGTAATATGAGTGTCCCTTGAGAATGTCTTTCTCTCGGTTTCTAACAATAATAATCACAAGGCATATCAGCTTTGGATGTCGAGGGCCGACATGCTTCTACAGTTCCTAGAATCGTTAGCTCTTCTCTACTGGAAACTGTGGTTTGGGTCTACGAGGAAATTTTACACTTGCTAATTTATTGTTTTGCAACCAATTATCGGAAAATTATCAGAAAAATATCAACATTTAATTTATCCATTGAGGGTTAACATAAAAACAGCTTTGTAGTGATTTGACGAAAACTCTTGGCATCAGAATTTTCTAAACTTGTATACAGTTTTTTGGGACACCCGTTATATTTGGAAAACTTCANACATGCTTCTACAGTTCCTAGAATCGTTAGCTCTTCTCTACTGGAAACTGTGGTTTGGGTCTACGAGGAAATTTTACACTTGCTAATTTATTGTTTTGCAACCAATTATCGGAAAATTATCAGAAAAATATCAACATTTAATTTATCCATTGAGGGTTAACATAAAAACAGCTTTGTAGTGATTTGACGAAAACTCTTGGCATCAGAATTTTCTAAACTTGTATACAGTTTTTTGGGACACCCGTTATATTTGGAAAACTTCAGGTAAACCTGCAAATCGTTAATTGACTATGATAACCCATATGTATCACAGTTTCTTAAGATAAATGTTGATAATTTTATAAAGTGGTTCTCTATATAGAAAAACATGTATCCATTTTTTTGATAAATAATAGAAGTAAACATACCTGTTTCATTCATTTCAAAAATATCTCCATAGCTCTGTGCTCTTTCTTCATCTAGCTCCTCAGCCACATCCATATACTCATCCTCGTCATCATTATAATCACCTTAATCTGGTAAAAATTGGTTGTTGAATTTAAAAGATGTCTATGATGATGCCTTATGAATATTTTGGGTTGCAGTGCCATATACTAGGCCGCTGCGTAATGCCATTCAAAACGCTTCATATGAGCATTCAGACAAATTTTGCGCCAAAGTCCTCTTTATCGGGTTGTTTTCATGTGAATTCAAGGTCTTTGGAGAATTTGAAAAGCAAAATATATTGGATAAACCTCATTTACCAGCTGTAAGTGTGATATATTAACTTTTTCTATATTTTACGCTTGTTTTTTAACATAATTAAAGTTGGAAATAGATTTTTAGGTAATTAGGATAACTTAACTCTCAGATTGCAGTACTGGGAAAAAATTAGCTAAAACAATATTTATTTTATTCAAGGAAATCTTTAGCATATTTGTACTTTATTCTCACTTGTTTCCTGTATCATATTACTCAGAAGGTAATTGAGTTGTGTCTAAACATTGGAAAGGCTTAAAATAACTTTGTATTGAAATGTTCACAAGTAAACATCGCTATGGATCGTTATGGATCTCGTAAGAAACTCCGTAAGAAACTCAGAGCAGTCAAAATCTGATAATTTTAAGAAACTTCCAGTACTTGCTCAAATTCTTAGCTTCTTATAAAAAATATGCTTATGTAGTTAACTCAGAATGGCGCTACTACAGTTTGTTTTATTAATTTACGTTTGTTTTATTTCAGAACGATGCCGGACAGATATAACGAATACATTTGAGTGATCATGGATGCTAAAACTCAGGTTCTCAATAATTATTGGTAATTATATGATATTGCTTTCTCCTACACTGCATTAAAGTAGTGAATGATCCAAATGTTGAAGTTACATCAGTCTGGACTGAACTTAGATTATAAGAGCATACTGTATTAAATGTGGACAATGTTTTATATTGGCAAATTTTACTTGATATGATAAACTATTTCTGTATTGCTAAATGTAAAAATTGAAATAAAAAACTGTGGCGAAGAAGTAAGAGTTATCTAAAGATGTAATTATTTCTTTCCAAACTAGTTGGTAACATGGACGAGCAAGGATACCACCAATTCCTTCAAGAAGAAGGTTGCTCGGTTATTCAATATAGATCCAGAAAGAAGATTTTTATTGACAAGCCGTGCTGGCAGACGACTAGATAATATCGAGTAAGTGCTAGACACAGACACTAATTTCAAAATAAAATGTAATTTTGAAATTGAAGGCTTCTAATTTTGATATTTCTAATTACTTTTCGAGCTAAAATAAATTCAAGAGTTGATACTGATCTGAGAGTTGTGTTTCTTAGGGAAAGTTTCTTATATAGTTCACTTTACGCATATCTGTTCACATTATGTTACAACAAAATTGGTTACAAGTAGTAATTATTTTATAGAGAGTTTAGAAAAATGGAAAATAAATCAAAAATTTAATTTTATAGAAAGCAAAATACTGTCATCCTAACATTAAAGAGAAGGAGGATTAAAGGGGAAAGAAGAAAGACTGCTTCGGTGAAGCAAGATACAAGCAATGGAGAGAAGCCAGAAACACCAGATAAGACAACCAGACAGCCAGATGAGATAACGAAGAGCCACGCCGTGGCNCTTCTCTACTGGAAGCTGTGGTTTGGGTCTACGAGGAAATTTTACACTTGCTAATTTATTGCTTTGCAACCAATTATCGGAAAATTATCAGAAAAATATCAACATTTAATTTATCCATTGAGGGTTAACATAAAAACAGCTTTGTAGGGATTTGACAAAAACTCTTGGCATCAGAATTTTCTAAACTTGTATACAGTTTTTTGGGACACCCGTTATATTTAGAAAACTTCAGGTAAACCTGCAAATCGTTAATTGACTATGATAACCCATATGTATCACAGTTTCTTAAGATAAATGTTGATAATTTTATAAAGTGGTTCTCTATACAGAAAAACATGTATCCATTTTTTTGATAAATAATAGAAGTAAACATACCTGTTTCATTCATTTCAAAAATATCTCCATAGCTCTGTGCTCTTTCTTCATCTAGCTCCTCAGCCACATCCATATACTCATCCTTGTCATCGTTATAATCACCTTGATCTGGTAAAAATTGGTTATTGAATTTAAAAGATGTCTATGATGATGCCTTATGAATATTTTGGGTTGCTGTGCCATATACTAGGCCGCTGCATAACGCCGTTCAAAACGCTTCATATGAGCATTCAGACAAAGTTTGCGCCAAAGTCCTCTTTATCGGGTTGTTTTCATGTGAATTCAAGGTCTTTGGAGAATTTGAAAAGCAAAACATATTGGATAAACCTCATTTACCAGCTGTAAGTGTGATATATTAACTTTTTCTATATTTTACGCTTGTTTTTTAACATCATTAAAGTTGGAAATAGTTTTTTAGGTAATTAGGATAACTTAACTCTCAGATCGCTAACAATTTAAGAAACTGCAGTACTGGGAAAAAATTAGCTAAGAAAATATTTATTTTAGTCAAGGAAATCTTTAGCATATTTTTACTTTATTTTCACTTGTTTCCTGTATCATATTACTCAGAAGGTATTTGAGTTGTGTCTAAACATTGGAAAGGCTTAAAATAACTTCGTATTGAAATGTTCACAAGTAAACATCGTTATGGATCGTTATGGATCTCGTAAGAAACTCGTAAGAAACTCAGCGCAGTCAAAATCTGATAATTTTAAGAAACTTCCAGTACTTGCTCAAATTCTTAGCTTCTTATAAAAAAATATGCTTATGTAGTTAACTCACAATGGCGCTTATGGAGAGTGATCTGTGTCTAAATTAACTTTTTTGATTTTCATTTACCTTATTAATATTTTCATGCTATTTCAATTCTTTTTGCATGACATATAAATTAATTCATGATGAACTATTTTTCATTTCCATTCACTACGTTATTTATTTTTTGTTATATTTTTGTTTTTCATTTTCTTTCAAATTTTATTTCATGCTGTATTTCTAACATTCATGTGATATTTCCATTTTTCATTTCCATTAATTTTAATTTCGTATTACATAATGCATTTCTACATTACATAATGCATTTCTGCATTACATAATGCATTTCTGCATTACATAATGCATTGCGGGCGTTGTGAAAATGGCGCGAAAACACATGTGGCTTCAAACTTTAAGGATTGCCATGTTAGCCGTTTACCTGCTTGTGCTATCGTTCTGGTGGGGTTCTGGCTCGATATGGCGAATGCAAACCACAGATTCCAAGCCCGCATTGCGCTCGATGTGGCAAGACAAGATCCTGGTGAGGCTTTGGGTTCTTTTTTAGATGCATGCTCGGATGTTCTTCGACAAACACAAGATCCACAAACACTCGAGAATCCTGACTTGAATGATCGTGTTCTTCAAAGGATTGAAACTATCCATGAAAGTTTGCGGATTCTGGCTCAGGAGCCAGGTTTGTTTTCTCAGAATGCTGATTCCCTGAGAGAGTTTACTGATGTCATACAAGAAATAAAAACATTAATTGAAAGTTGCTGCCCACGGTATGTTGAACATCCATGTCCTAATGGACTAACAGCTCTTGAGTTGACAGGGAATCCTGGTAGGCCTAAAATATTTGTTTCTGAAGATCAAATTCACTTCCTAAGAGGGTTTAACTTTTCATGGGTACAAATTCAGTCAATTTTGGGCATATCACGAAGCAGTCTTTATCGTAGAAGGTCGGAGCTTGGTCTTACAGGGAACTATGTTCCAGTTACAGATGAGGATCTTTATCGGCTCATGCAAGAAATCATGGAAGTAAACCCCAACATTGGGCAAAGGCGAATGATAGGAGCATTGAGGGCACAGCAAATGGAAGTAGCACAGAGCAGAGTCAGAGAGGCGATGAGAAATTTGGATCCCCAGGGTACCTCTCTCAGATGGCATGGTGTTCTTCACAGACGTAAATATTGGGTACCATGTCCGAATGCACTCTGGCATATCGACGGTTGCCATAAATTGATAAGGTGGAACTTTGTAATTCATGCGTGCATAGACGGATTTTCGAGATTAATAACTTATCTTTATTGCGCAGACAATAACCGCAGTGAAATTGTGTTAGAGCTGTTTCTCCAATCCGTCTCGGAACTTGGTATTCCGTCACGGGTAAGAAGCGACCATGGCCTAGAAAATGTTATGGTTGCAAGGTATATGATTGAAAACAGAGGACCCGACCGAGGAAGCATGATAACCGGTAGCTCTGTACATAATCAAAGGGTCGAAAGGCTCCATAGAGATGTGTATCAAGGTGTTTTGGCATTCTACGTGGCTATTTTTGAGAGTTTAGAGCATGCAAATCTCCTGGACCCTCTCAATGAACTCCATTTGTGGTCGCTGCATTATATTTACAAGAATAGAATAAATCAATCTCTTGAATTATTCAGGCAAGGTTGGAATCAGCATCCTTTGAGTAGCTGCAATAATAGAAGTCCATACAATCTGTGGGTATCTGGAATGGTAGATATGAGAAATCTTGATCATGCGGCAATTGAAGCTGTTTTTGGCCCAGACGAATACAGTAATTATGGACTAGACCCAGAAGGTCCAGTTCCAGAAGATGAAGATTACCAAGTAAATGTCCCAAATTGGAGCTTTGATTCGGAAAGGCTTGCAGAAAGGGCGAGAGAAGCTATTCCTGACGCAGCCATTGATGATCAAAATTTTGGAATCACGTTTTATCAACGCACCATCGCATTGCTGTCGGTCATGTGAATAAAATCGAACACGGAGGATCTCGGCTGTTTCCTGCACGGAACTTTTACTATAAAACCGGCCCCAAACATTGAAAAACCGCACTACAAAGTTCAGAGTAAAGTTTCTTTTATAAAAAATGAGTGTGCTTAGACGTGCTTTTGGGGGTTTTAGCCAAACATGTACTGGGTACTGTACCTTTTCAGCATACATTCAAAATGTGTTTGAAGTGGCAGACAAATACAAGAAAACATCAAAACATTGAATCTTGGATGTGTACCTTCCTCGAAATATTTCTTATACAATTAACTCTAACTTCAACAGAAAACGTTTAACTTTATTTGGTACAGCTTACTGTGCCAAAAACCTGGCAAATAATATGAAATTTTGTGATAAATCCCCTCGTGAGTGGCATCCCAGTGGCACACCCAACACCCCTTAAGTGCCCCGTGAGTCAGATGTTCGTCATGATCCTCATGATCGAATAAAATGGTCGAATTTTCGCCGGAGAACTCTTAATTTAGTACCGAGGACAGCATAATTCTTGGAGGGAACCAAGGGTGGTCAAGGGTTTGGGACCAGGGCCTCTTTTAAGGAATCATAACTAGGGGGGCAAATTTCAAAAAGGGGACTTTATTTTTGCCGCAAGCAATATTTCTNTATACAATTAACTCTAACTTCAACAGAAAACGTTTAACTTTATTTGGTACAGCTTACTGTGCCAAAAACCTGGCAAATAATATGAAATTTTGTGATAAATCCCCTCGTGAGTGGCATCCCAGTGGCACACCCAACACCCCTTAAGTGCCCCGTGAGTCAGATGTTCGTCATGATCCTCATGATCGAATAAAATGGTCGAATTTTCGCCGGAGAACTCTTAATTTAGTACCGAGGACAGCATAATTCTTGGAGGGAACCAAGGGTGGTCAAGGGTTTGGGACCAGGGCCTCTTTTAAGGAATCATAACTAGGGGGGCAAATTTCAAAAAGGGGACTTTATTTTTGCCGCAAGCAATATTTCTTGTTACAAAATTCCTTAAAATTCCTTAAAATTCCTTAAAATTACAAAATTCCTTAAAATTCCTTAAAATTCTCTGTACTTCTGTACTTCTTATCAGGCATAAACTATGGTAAAGGTACTACTTACCGATCTATTTCGACGACATCTAATCTTACAAAACCAATAGCACATTCAGTTGGAAATACTAAGAAACAATCTAGTAAGAAGGGGTTACAACCTTTCTGAAATAACAAAACAATTCAACAAAATTAGACAATATTCACAGTCAGATCTACTATTTGACAACAACAAACAGATTACACAGACAGCAAAAAATCTACCTTTTGTCATCCCATATGACAACACAACAATAGAAATTGGTAAAATTTTGAAAGATAACTGGCAATCAATTGAAAATGATGAAATACTTAAACAAATATGGACAAAACAACCTTTTGTTGCTCTAAAGAGACCACAAAAATATCTAAAGATACACTAGTCAGATCTAAATTAACTTAAAATAAACCAGAAAACAAAACCTACCCATAAAAAAACAATAACAGATGCATGGTGGACCAGGACGCTGGTCTGCTGGGGCACCTGCACCACAAATAATTCTGATTTAATTGCCCGAAATGAGATTGGTGCAGGCCATCGGCTGACGATTTGCATCATTACATCATAATGAATAATTTGGTTAGTTTAACCAATTACAGGATCTTGAATATTGGTTATTGCGTTCAATATATACCAACACAGTGCTACAATTGACTATGAAAATACTGTACTTTATAATATCAGTAACAATTTTGCTGTGGACCCTGGGGGTGGGGTTGCCATTACCCTCTCTTGTTTTTCAATATTTTATATTGTTTATATTTCTTAGCATCCATTTTCACATTATATATCATATCCTCATTCTGCACTACAAAAAATTAATATGTAAACTCACCTTCATCGAGTAGATTGGAAACTGGTTACTAAATGTTTAGGGTCACAAAATACCATAATGGGCCCATAAAATTATTGTCTTCCCACACAAGTTCTGATTTCAATTACAAACTAGCTTGTGGGTACAAATGTATTGAAAATATCTTCAAAAATTTACATAACTCCAAATCCTTCAGATTCTAAATTTAGTGCAGTGTTGAATGCTTTCTGGAATTCTGCAAATGTTGCATGGCATACAGGTATGAATAAATGTCTTGAGCAAACCTGTGCTTCAGGAAATGGCCTTTCATTGCTACTGTGATAATCTAGTTCAATCTTTGGTGAAAGTCCACCTACTGGAATCCTCTTCAAGGAAGTTGAAAACTGAAGGCATTTCACTCGAACTTCGTTGTTTGCAGCATCAAGATACTCTGCCAACATATCATAAGCTTTAATCTGAATATCACTGAGAAGATGTAGAGGTTGTTGCTCGATTGATTCTATTATAGTAACAACTGACAGATCTTCATGTAAAACAAAAAAGGGTTGCATTTCCTGTTGATGCAATTGAAGTAACCTTTGTATTTCAGTGACATCTAAACCATCACATATTGCATTCAGTTGTGTGATCCTTTTTCTTAGAAGTTCATCAGTGATTAACTCAATTAAAAGCAAGCCCCTATTCGAAGCAGCAATTTTTTGAGTGATATCCCATGAGGAACTGTTCACAATTTGCCTGTTGACTTTCCCTCCAACTGAACTTTCATCAAATATATTTTCAATTTTAACATCTGTATCAGCTTTCTGCAAATCAGCAATGAGTGAATGAAGTGCAGCTGTGGCTGCATTAAGGGGGATTTGTTCTCCTGTAAGCATTACTGCTGTTTGGTGAAAATCTCTTGTAGACAAATATTTGTAACACCACTCAGGAAAACAAGAAATACCTGGACCCCCTTGAAGAATTGCATGTCCGATCAACATTCCAGCAATTTTGTATGCAATCAGGCCGCTTGATGACTTTTTGGGTATTTTGAACCCATCAGCATCTTCAAAGAGGTGCTTAATAGCCTCATCTAGACTTTTTTTGGAAGAATTCAAGTTTCAGTGCCCCACAGTCAACTCCATCTTCTCCAGCAAATTCAATATTAAGCTCTTTAAAAAGAATCTTCTTGTCAACTGATGCGACTTTGTAAAACTTTAAACAGTCACGCCAAATATTTTCACGTCTAACTATAAGCAGATGTTGCTCATCCCTCATATTTGCATTTCTAAATTTTTCCAGAATTTCACCAATTGAAAGTTCTTTGTTGAGGAGAATATCAACAGATTCTTCTGTGCTGTCTGGTGCATTTGCTACCTCTTGCAAATAACTGTCATTAATGTCTGGGAACATTGCTTTTACACTTGTCAAAATAATCAATCTCTTTAATTGAAGTGCTTTCGTGAAGAGGCTCATCTGGTGCTGAAGATGGACCAGGTCTGGGATCGGACAAATTGATTACAGGCCAACTGGATTCATTTCTTCTGTTAATTTCATCAGTGGTTTGACTTGAAGCCTCTGTCTCTTGAAGCTCATCACAGGCGGTCACATTATCAGAAATTTGCTGGGCATAGATGGCACCTTGTCCTGACATCCTTACCAATCGGTCCCCATTCAACGTGACAGTGAAGGTAAGTTGAAGGGTGATAGCTTGCCATAAGACCCCTTCACGAATTTGATTTTCCGTATACCATGGACAACAGGAATTTCCTCTAAGATGTGTGAACTGAGATCATCTTCATCCCATCGTCTATCAATAGGAAATTGATCAATAATCAACCCTTGTTCTCGCAGGTCTGCCCTCCTTTGGTGACTTGGCATATCAACAGCTTCAGTGTCAGGAATTACCACCACTGTTCTGTGAACGACTTGGTTTGGATTTCTCCCTCTCCCTCGATATGGCTGTGGTCTTTGCATTCTAAAGTGAAAGTACAACAAGCCTAAATACTATGAATGTATCTTGTATGTAGAGTCTACAGGGGTAAACTTTAGGTGAGGCAAAAAAATGTGAATCTGTATGTTGTAAAAATCTTAATTCACTGATTTTCACTAGCTGCAACTTTTGAACCAACCAAATCAATGTTGCAACCGTTTGATTTAAAAGTTGACAATCTATCTTGTTCTTGCCATCTACACTACCCATTTGCCCCCTACCAATTCAACCCCTCCATTCCCTTTATAATAGGAGTTAATTTACGGGGTTTTCCAAAAAGTTCTCATTCTCTGCTGACTTGAGTGAGGGAGAATAATAGTAAGTGGTAGCTATTGAAAAGTTCTTTTTGATTTTTAGCTTGGGGCAAGAAGAGCTACTTGAGCTATTATGGGCACCAAAAGAGAAAATAATATTGTGTTAATATGTAAAGCTTTTAAGAAATATTCTTCTTCGTGTCAGCAACCAAGAAAATTTGGCGAGAGAACATGTAGTTATGAAAATGTCTGTTTATTCCATACATTAGGCCTAGGCCTAAATAATAACTTTTTGAGCTAGGCCCATAATAATGCACGATCTCCTTACCTCCTACCACCAGCTGCAGCACTATAGGTGCTGGTAGGGCCACGCCGTTGAGGATTTGGGCCACTACCATTTCTGAATGTTGGAAAAAGCGTTCTCAGTGAAGATGTGATAGAAGTTTGCTGCAGAACTCTGTTGTTGGGTGCTGACACTGGAGGGTTTGTACTGACAACGGGAAATGTGGAAGTTGATGGATTTTGGGTATGTTCGTTTGGTCGCAACGACGACAAAAGGCGCTGCCCTTCCGCTGCCAAGGCATTGATCCTTGAGACGGCATCTCGTAGAATATTTTCGTCCGACATCCTCCATTCTGTTCTTGGTCATTTTTAGAAGGCCACGTGTGTTTTCGCGCCATTTTCACAACGCCCGCAATGCATTATGTAATGCAGAAATGCATTATGTAATGCAGAAATGCATTATGTAATACGAAATTAAAATTAATGGAAATGAAAAATGCAAATATCACCAAGGGCGATATGAAATGCGCAGTTCCGTTGAAAATAAATCTGCGAAGGGATGCGAGGGAAAATCAATCCGCTGTGGAGGAAAGCGGGCGGGGGAGTAAGAGAGAGATGGGTGAGACGCTGTGATGTTTCCTCAGATGCGCAAGTCTAGAAGGCGTGTTAGAAAAATTTGCCAAATATGGTACATGGTCTGGACAGTTTCCTTTGGCTATGAGGGGGCCGCTTCGTGTGGATTTGGCGCCTAATTTAAACGCGAACCAAGATGGCAGCACAGTCGTCCTCTGCAAGGTAAGTGGAAATTTTCTTTTTGGTTCTTTTTAGACAAAAGAAGACAGGCAATTTTCTTTATTTTGTCCCCAGCTTGCCATCTAAGAGCTGAATATTTGCCCAAGGGCTTCCAACGTTTCTTTGCGTCTGCAGTCTGCAGTTATTATATGTCTTTGTTTGGCTAGGCCAGGCTGGCAAATAGGCCAAGAAAGCTCGTGTCGTGGGACTGTCGTGGGTGGAAAACCAGCCAGCTTGCAATCACCAGGACTGGCGGGGCCTTTGCTCTCAGCTGTAAACCTGTATCAAGTCGCTCCTCGCAGCTAGAATAAACGCTTTTTGTGTAAGGGAACGAAAGATCTACTTTCAATCTTGGCTTGTTTGGCAATGCTGAGTGAGGCTCAATTCAGGTTGTAGATTGTTGTAGACCACCCCAAGAAACAACACAGCAGCTATTTACTCTGCGTCGCTTGTCACCAGCAGCTCTCAATAACACCTGCTTATGTTCAAAATATCACCAGTTTGAATGGTTTGAAGAATTCTTCCTACTTTCTGTTCTTCAACAAAAGCTTTATTATCACTCAAACAACCTGTTAATATGTTCCAAAAGTGTTTAAAAGCTTTTTTCATCCTCACAGTAACTATGTCCTGAAAGAGATCTTCGAGGCCAGCTCAGAAGGAACTGTGCTTGTGTCTGAGGCATACAAATTATACCTGGGAAGGTGCAACATTTTATGAGTCAGTGCACTCAGCATCCAGCATTTTGGCATTATGGTCCACAACTCTTTCCCTCAAGTGAGAATTAGAAAGATAACAGTTAAAAGTGACAGTGATCACAAGAAGGGTACAAGAACTGGTAGGTCATATCTTACTGATTAACATTAGAAGTAACCCATTTTTATATACAGTATATATCTTGTAGACAAAGAGTCATGAAAAGGTTGAAGGTTTGAATAGATGGAATTAAACATAGTAAAACATGCATACAAAAACTCTTAAAAGTACTTTTGCTACAAGTGTACTACCTGATACATACAAGCTGCAAATATTTTAGCTTATTCAAAAAGCAATCACAAGAAAGGTATATCTTTTTGGATTTAGAGTAAAAACACAGAATAAAACTGAGCATTTTAAAATTATTTTCTCAAGAGGCAATAAATGTGCCACAGTTTATAAAATATTTTTGCATTTGAACAAGTTTTCTAAAGAATCATTTCAAATAATTGACATTTAATATTTTAAATAAATGATAAATGTTGTACATAACTCAAACTGCCTTTAGATTTCTTTAATGGCATCATATGACCATAAAGAAAAGTGCAACACAATATATGAATAATTCATATATATATTGTAATGCATTTTTCTTTATGGTCATATAATGCCATTAAAATAAATCAAAAGGTAACTACAACAAACTTTTTGTTGAATAGAGTGGCAAGTAAATTTGTTAACTAACCCTTTCTGGAGATAAAATGACACCTTACATCTTTCATAGGTGCATATTCTGGTATAAGAATCAACTGCAGGCAACCGTTGGCCAATTTGACCCCAAATGTTAATGTGGACAGGAGATTTTCAATTGAAACATTCCATGAAAACTGGACATTAATTTTACAAAGGCACCCTTTGCTCAAATGCTATGTTTATAAGTATACCCAGGATCGATTGCTGTTCCATCACATTACAGATGTCATTAGAGACAGCCAATACATTGTAAAAACAATTGTTATTGAAAGGAGCCTTGCCTGGCATGCTAGTGTTGCTGGTCACAGCTGTAATACGGATGAATTTACAGAAGATGTCATCTTAAATTCTAGTTATGCAGTTGTCACACTGCTATATGATATCCTTAAGGCTATGATTTGCACAGGCTGTGCAAATAAAACATATAATGATCTCAAGCCAAAAGTTGTTGACCAAAGTGGACAGATCATAGGTAATTGTGAACAGCTTGGAGACAAACGTGTGTACAGATCTGTCAAATGTTTAAGTATTTTACATGTAAGGAATAAATCATCTGCTTGCTCTAACTGTGAGCAACTGAAGCCTCTATTGACTGTGCAAGTAAGCAGGTATAAGGCTCTGGAAAACTCTGCCAATAGAGAGCAGATCTTGAAGAATAGGGAGAGTAGCAAGAGTTGTTCAAACTGGAGATATCTTGAGCCTGAGCAGGTGTTGTTGAGAGCTGCGGATGAAAAGCGACGCAGAGTAAAAAATCTGAAATATCTAAAAAAGCTCTGTAGAAAATGAAATGGAAATTCATTTTAAATCATTCCATTCATTTTGAGTGTATAAGAAATCATCTTATAAGAAACTACAGACTGACGTTTTTCATTGGCTTTCTGTCTGGTATTCTGTCATTAGAAATTATTCAGCCTAAGATTTTACTTGTTTCACAAGTCTAAAAAATGATCCTATTCTCCAATTTACTAATTTACTTAACAGAATTTAAAATGAAATAGAAGCCCATTTATCGAAATAAAATAAAAGTGCAATAATCCAGCTATTTGAGAACAGGCTTGAGCTGAACTCGGGAACATTCAAGGATTGCATATGAGTTTTGTGTGTCTCTGAAGTTACGAGAAACTTTTCAGCATTTTTTCAAACTTTCAATATTCTCAAAAGAAAATGAACAGCCTTTTTGAAAATAGAATTGGTTTCTTATGTGCGGATTTCGCAGTAACATGATTACGCTTTTAAAAGGTGGTTGGAAGAGTTGTTCTGCCATTGTCAATATGGACGATGAAACATCAAAACTTCAAGATTATAGGCGCTACTAACTTGATTACGAAATGAAGTGGGACTTGGTCTCTCCTCAAGTGGTTCATATTCCTCATCTGACTCCTGAAATGAAACGAGCAAAGTAAACTGCAACGCAAGCAGAAAATAGACATATTTTGAGTGACATAATCATCAAATCTGACTATAGGAAAGAGAAATATTACGTGTCAAGATTGATTGAAATTGCAGATTGTGCATCATCCAGTGCTGTAGTCAGTCGGAGTATTAACACAAAAACATTCCTTGAGTAAAGTTCAATTTAGCTGAGACACTTTCAGAGAAATGACATTATATTCATAGAATAAAAGCAATCGCACCTGAATTTGTGCAGTTTTGTTATTACTTGCTCGTTTTACCATTTGTCAAGATTGATTGAAATTGCAGATTGTGCTTCATCCAGTGCTGTAGTCAGTCGGAGTATTAACACAAAAACATTCCTTGAGTAAAGTTCAATTTAGCTGAGACACTTTCAGAGAAATGACATTANTTCAGAGAAATGACATTTATTCATAGAATAAAAGCAATCGCACCTGAATTTGTGCAGTTTTGTTATTACTTGCTCGTTTTACCATTTGTCAAGATTGATTGAAATTGCAGATTGTGCTTCATCCAGTGCTGTAGTCAGTCGGAGTATTAACACAAAAACATTCCTTGAGTAAAGTTCAATTTAGCTGAGACACTTTCAGAGAAATGACATTATATTCATAGAATAAAAGCAATCGCACCTGAATTTGTGCAGTTTTGTTATTACTTGCTCGTTTTACCATTTGTTTAAACATCTCTGATTTAATCTGCAAGTGAGATTACATTATACCGGGTGCGCCAAAAAAAAGTATCCAATTTTGACAGGCCACGATAATTGGTACAGTGAACCAATTTTTAAGATTTATGACGTAATCTTTAGCTAAAATAAAAAATTTGATTCATTTTTAGTCTTCTGTTTCTTGAGCTTTAAGCAAGTTTCTTAATTTTGTTGTTCTCCAACACTCTGAAAATCGTCGATCAGATTTTGTAAAGACTCACCGTGAATGGAAAAAGAGAAACTTCTTCCTGGTGATTTGGGAATTTACAAATCGACCAGTTATACTTTGCAACAAGAGCGTTTGCTCAATGTTGGGAGAAATGTAACACTACTTTCAATCATACCAAGAAATGTTGTTCTCATTGTAATCTTAAGTCAGAAATCTTAAAAATCGGTCCACTGTACGATTTATCGTTCATGCAAAGTCGAATTTTATAAGACAAAGGATACAGTTCAGATAAAGGCTTTTGGGCGACCGGCATGCATTTAACCCCTATTTGTAAAGGTGGCCTAATTTCATGTTGCATGAAACTAATTTTGTGATGTCGCTCAGGTCAGGAGCACGTCGTGGACAGGGAAGACGGCCTCGTACAGAATCTCAGACATTGATGTACTAGCTAGAGTCTACTTATTATACTTGGTGAAAAAACCAACGATCGCAATTTATACCGGTTGCGCAAGAGCCTTCAAGCTTTAAGAAGGTTCTATTGATTTCAATCTGATTAAGTGTAGGAAATCTATTTTTCAAAACATTAAATCGCGTGATCTTTCGCAAAGAAGAATCTTATGTTTTACAATCACTCTCGCTCACCGCTCGGATCTCTATTTCTGTACAATAGCATGTAAAGGGTCTATAACGTTTCTTAGCATTTGTTAACAACAGTTAACTATTGATGTTATTGGCTAATGTACCTGATTTGATGTGGACGTTCTCGTTCCTGATGTCGTAACCAGCGGACCATTGTATGACTTTTGTGCAATCTAGGAAACAAAGATAGATCAATTAGAATTTTCTTTGGATAAATGGAACAAATGTCTTTTACCATGATAGTATATTTCAGAGGAGGACACCAAACCATTGAAGCATTCACTAAGTATTTGTTATCTGATTTTGTAACTTTCAGTTGTTTGTTTTGTTGCGGTCATTGTTGCTTGACTTTCATACTACCTTTGGGAATAACGTTTTTGTAAGTATAACATCTGACTAGCTTATGTTTATGCTTACGGTACACTATAGATATTAATTGTCAATGTACCTGATTTGGTGTATATGTTTCCGTGACTTCGAAAGGTGTCGTTGGCATATTGTATGAGTTTTGTTGGATCTAGAGAAAAACATGCACATTTGACGCATAGAATAGACCACATACTGAGGAGTCTGTGTTTCGTGTTTTAACTTAGGGCTAATACGAAAACTCGGACTTGGAAAACAAGGAGGTGTCCGAGAAGTCCAAGTTTTTGACCTGGCCCGTAAGTATTTGCTTATTACGGTATGTTTTGTAACGAAAATTGTCTATGATAAGATAACATCAGACATGTGTTAAATCATTATATGATTTACTGTAATCATTTGTTCTGTCGTTTTAGTTGTAGATTTTAGATATAGTTTTCGCTACGATACTTATAGAAGTAGTACTATGACTTTTTAATATCATTATAATTATTTAGCAGTTTATTGATTAGTAAATTAGTAAGTAATTAGTTATTAATTCGTTAGTTAGCTAGCTAAAATTAGTTTGTAGATAATTTTTTTCTTCTATTATTAATTAGAACTTAATTGGTATTTAGATTGTTAGTTTTGTATGTTGTCAGTTGGGTACTATATTGTTGTTCATGAGGATTCAATTTATTCCCAACACTGCCTGTTATCTCTGTCTATTCACTGTATTTAGAAAGGAACAAAATTCCATTTTTGAAATCTATTCGTTTCACGTTGTGAGAATTTCTCGTCCCAACTGCTTATCTAAAAGTTGACATTAAATTCATGTTTCAATTTCGAGATATATGCAAGTAAATTACCGTATTTGTTGAAGTCCCATTCGTCCTGCAATGGTTTTCTTCCGGGTTTGTCGGTGGTGTTAGTGAAATCTAAAATTGATACAAAAAAGCATATTGACTACTATCCAAATTACTTGTCTACTTCGTTATCTCCCCTTTAATTTCGTATTTTCACAGCTTTGCAATGTTAAAAAAAACCAACAGTCAAGGAAAACATACGGACAAAAACTAGTGACAAGTTTCTAGAGAAATCAAAATGCTAATGGCATGCCCAAAAGAAATCCAAGTTCCACTATTAGAATATTTTTGCCTCGAGTAATGCAAGCTTTTCTGGACACAGAGCAAACTTTTATTAGTGGCTAAAAATTTGTGTTTCCAACAGTGAAAGAAATTAAGTCATATCACATGTAATAGCCAAAGCTACGTGGTAAGTGAATCCAGGTTTGATCTTGGCGAAACGCTTAAAAATTAACTTTAGATAAAGTTTCCTATAAAATTTTAAGTTAATTTCAAACCTGATGAGCTCCATTGGAAAGGTTGTGCGGCATCTGAGCAAGTTGTATGGTGTTTGATTGTGTTGCAGATACCTAAAATAATGTAGATCAGATATGATATCTCGATTTCTCTCATAAATGTTCATTAAAAGTAAACTGGAATGATCAGATCACCTAACGTAAAGCATCGTTAGCATCGTTAAAGTAAAGCATCGCTAGCTACAGTGGCGTGATGGCCGGGGGGCACGTGCCCCCCCAGCGACGTAAAAAGATGGGGGCGCCGCCCAACGCTTTAAGAGGGCGCAAAAAGCCCGAACGTAAGCTTGGTTCAGTTCAGACTAAAGTGAAATAGCGTTAGAATGCATTGGAAATACGAGGAAAAAAGTGTCGAACTTACTTTGTCCCAATTTGAGATTTTATAGGCTCCTTTGAAGATGTTTGAAAATTGGATGGAACCAAAAAGTACAACTCTTTAAAAATGTAAAGGAATTACGTTTGGAAGCAATAACTCACTAAAAATGTGTTTAAAGTGTGCATAGAGAATGCTCTCTCTATCTCAATTCTAGCGCGTTTTTGCTCCAGTGTGAACCAAGCTTAAGCTCAAGGAATAATGTCTTGGAACATCTTCCACAACTGATTTTCTTTGAAATCAAACAAGCCTGGTGCATGCCGGAAAATAGAATCGAAGGTGCTGTGGGCTTCTGTCTTCAGGAAGGGGGTTTAGGACTTTGATATCATTTGTACATTCCTTGCCTAACTGCAACGACATTAGTGTATCAATCGTGTTCTTGAAGCTGAATATTTCACTCTGAAGTTTCATTCTCTTGGGATTTAGAATCGCTAAATCTACTTTGGCGGGGCCAGAGCCCCGTGATTATCAATTTTCACCAACTGTGCAAAAGAGGAAGAAAGGTACTCAATCATGCAATTTTTAGTAGTTTACTTTATATATTAAGGCATTTTTTCGAGTTTTTGATACTCTAATTGCAAAATTTGCCCGAGAAGCCTCTCGATATCGCGTTCCTTTATTTTCACAATAGGGGCATTTTCCAACGATTTAAAGGGCGTGGTCTCAAAAATTTTTGCTCGCTCCGCTTGCACCGAGATTTTACCGTTCCCCAAACTGTATGCTGTTTGTTCAAATGGGGCTGCCAAGGAATTGTCATCATTTGGTTTCAGCGTATTGTCTGAAGAAAGAATTAGCTTTCAAAAGTCTGGATATGTTGCACAACAGACAATTGTCGCAGTTTTCTGGGGGGCGCCAAAATATGTTTGTGCCCCCCCAGCCAATTGGGAGCCACCACGCCACTGGCTAGCTACCTTCTCCAATGGATCAATTACAATGCTTTGGATCATCCTCTGCTCGCATGGTTTTGCACCTTGTCTGGCTTTTGGCTTCGAATTTGCTTTTACCTCCTGTTAAAGAATTGATATGTGAACCAATTTTTTTCAAATAAGCTGGACGTCAAATGTGGAGTGTGGAATTGTCAAGTTTTTGTCTCACGCTAGCGAACCTATACCTACTAATGTGGTGGATACGACATACAGGGGCGGGGTATTATGCTTGACATGGTGGATACGACTTACAGGGGTGGATACGACTTACATGACTTACTCAAGTCGTATCCACCACATCAAGCATAATACCCCACCACGCCAGCATAATACCTCGCCCCTGTAAGTTATATCCACCACATCAAGCATAATACCCCACCACACCAGCATAATAGCCCGCCCCTGTAAGTTGTATCCACCACATTAGTGCGCATATGTTCGCTAGCGTGTGTCTCAAAGAGCTTCTAATTTCTTACTGTTACAGTTTAAGTAATTTCTCAAAACCATATTTTGCTGCTCGCTTATCTTCAAGGAGAAATTGAAAAGGAGAAAACCTGCGAAGGATAAAAGGGAAACCCATAGATGGAATGTATTGCTTGAACTGAATCACCTTACAAGTAATTTCAATCCACTAAAATAGCCGGTATCTAAATTCTTTTAAAACGATGGTCCGCATGCAATATGAAAGGTAATGCGATGTGAGAATAACTGTAGTAATTCTGAGCATGAATGATGTAGTAATTGCCTTTCATTAGCAATTTTATTTAAAGCTAGATTGAATTGCAATTCTTCAAAGTTGAATTGCTGAAAGTGTATCTAAGTATGCAAATGTTGGGCAACAATACAATAATCGATACTCACAGGCTTCTCGGCCTTTGATTTTTTGCATGTGCTGATGGTTTCATTTGTATTTGATTTCGATGTTGATGTTGCTTTTACTTTTGATATTAAAAAAATTCAGATGTGAACATAAACTTCTTTTCAAATGGAGTTGGAAGCCACATTTTGTCGTGATTTGGGAATTACCAAGTTGTGTCTAAAAGAGTTTGACATTTTTTTAATATTTACAAAATTTAAGAAAGCTGCATTTGTGAAATTGCATAAATTCTTAAAGCACATATTTTGCTGGATGATTACATTCATGTCACTGCGAGGGCGAAAAACAAACCAGGAGATTGTGTTCGGATTGAATCGTCTTTCCACCTTTTCAATTTAACCCTTTCTTTACCGACGGGACTTCTAAGTCCCACCAAGATAAATTCTATCCAGAATGTTAGAGTTACATGAAGTACCTATTGCCTTGTGCGGTTCTACATAGAGTAATGTCTTATGTCGTGTTTGAAAACTTCCTTTTGCTTCCTGGTTGCAACATGGCGAGTGATTTCGAAATTTTCAGAGAGCCTATTGTCCATTTTTGGGCAAGACGAAAATTTTGGGGTAAGTCGAAGGTTGAAATATCTAATTTCTTTGTATGTAGATATTTTAGAATGGGAAAGTAGGTGATTTTCTTGCAGGTTTTTGCTTGCACTTTCGTTAGGCCACCATATAACAAATGAATTCAAAATACCTGGAAACTGATTCAGAGGCATTCCCAGTTTTGGGAAATTAAATCAGTAAAAACCGTCCAGCCCCCTAGGTAATTTTTTTCACTTGTTTATCCTATTACGGCCTATATGTATCTAATTTCAAAATTTGAGTACCCTATGATGAATATTTCTTATGTTGGTAAAGAAAGGGTTTTAATCCACTGAAATTGCGGGTGCTTATATATTTTCTAATTTCCTCAAGAAAAAATAACCAAATACTCACAGACTTTTGTACATTACGTTTCTTGCATGGGATGTCTTCTTTATAAGTTTCTTTTGGTTTTCTTTTCTTCTCTCCACTTTGATATGCTGATTTCTGCTTCATCAAATCTTCCTTGTCATCTTGAAAAATAACATACGAGATATCTTGTTGAAAAGAGAAGAACTGAAAGCAGCGTTAATTCTTTTCTACCAAAGGGTTACTAAACTAAGATTAAGTAGTTGCAAGTAGAATGGCAGGAAAAAGGATTTATTTGCACGGGTATTGAGTCAGTGATTATTGTTCTGTCTTAAGGTAGGACACCTATGAAATTTAGGAAAAAACTCGATTTCTCAAAAAAAATGTTATCAATTTTTATTTTGAAGATCTACATATTTTTTAATTGTTCCTGTAATTTTGTTCGCCTAGAATGCAACGTTTTGCTAAAAAAGAAAGATTTTTAGTAAGGGGTGTGTTACTTTTTCCTTAGATACGCCCATAGCAACCAATTTTTTGGGAGTCAACTCCAAACTGTGCGTTCAAATGCCCCCAAAAATGTTTTCCCTCGGAGTAATACGGGACTCTGCCC
>REGM01000260.1:225754-241660 GCA_004194415.1 Aurelia aurita | reverse complement strand
TTTTTCATTTTATCAATATTTATATACACGAGTACCTTTCAGCTAGGAAAATTAACACTAATAACAATGTATTTTTAGAAAAGAAAACAAAATAATTTTAAGAATTGCTGCTCTACCAAGGGGTCGTGTTTGGGTCCTGTAGGTTCAAAAGATACTCTCTAAAACCTGTTTTAAAACGAGCGATTGATTCTTGTTCTCGAATGTTGTCAGGGATATCATTCCAGTTTTTGACACCAGAGAAGTAGAAACTTCGCTTTGCATATTCTAACTTAACTTTGGGAATTTGCAGATCTCCATGATTTCTGGTTCTATACTCTGAGATCATGGATCTTTCAGTGAACTTATGGCGAAGATTTTCGGGACAGAGGTCATGCAAAATTTTATATGTCATGACTCCTTTGTCAAAGGAGAGCAAAGACTTTACATTGAGCCAATCACAATTCCAACCGTCCTTATACTTGGCATCCACTATTAGCTTCTTTGCCCTGGTCTGTAGTCGCTGCAGTTGGGACAGCTTGGTGTTGGAAAGAGTACTCCAAACAATGTCACCATAGCGAAGATGGCTTTCAAAGAGAGCTTTGTAGACTTGGTCAAGTTTCCTTTGCGGAAGGATATTTTTCAGCTTTCTCAAGGAGCTCAAGCCCCCTTTTAGCTTGTTTTTGATAGTTTTGTACTGCTCTTTCCAATTAAGGCTTTCGTCGATGTTGATCCCTAAATATTTTGTCTTGTCGACTCTTTTGATAACTTCATTATTGAGGACAAGGTCTGGCAAATCATCATCTACCCTATTCAGTTGTCGCCTATGGCCTATAACCATATATTCACTTTTGCTGGCATTCAAACTAAGTTTATTAGTCCTCATCCAATTCGATATGAGCCAAGGGAGCCAAACGCAAAAAATAAGTTTGTCCAAATTGAAACACTTATAAAACCTATTGATGAAAAGAATATTTGGAGCTGAAATTTGCGCACAGAGTACATCTTTTAGTTGCTATTCCAATGAGAGAACATGAAATATTTAAATTAAGCGCATCGGCCTGCACTCAGCAGGACTGAAAATCAGATATTGAGCCGGTGTCCGGTATTGCTTAGTGTCCAGTTTATTTGGACACCATATTTCAATGTAACTTTCTATTGTTATTCATCTGGCAGAAGCAAAAAATAGATTTATCTTCTAGTTATGGCTCCACCCAGTGCAGCTTATCTAAGTTTTTCCCTTTGTAACGTCGCTCATTGTGCCAAAGATCCCTTGATCTTGAAACTTGAATTCCGGATCTTGAATTAATGCGGATCTTGAATTAGTGTGAATCTTGAAATTAGGGGCTCCCCAAGTGTTTATCGAATGTCTTCATTAACAGCGAGAAACAGCTTTGCAGGGGCTGCTCCTTGTAGGTAATCTCGTTGCTATTTTTCATGCACTCTCCGTGAATAAAAATCGTGGAAACATGCTTATTTAACAATTTATTCCGGAGAATTAGATCATGTCCGCGAAGTCTGCGTTTTAGGTTTTTCTCTATACGAAAACCTAAAACGCGGACATGGAAATGGCGCGGACATACTTTATTTCGGAGAATTAGATAATGTCCGCGATGTCCGCGATTTAGGTTTTTCCCTATACGAAAACCTAAAACGCGGACATGGAAATGGCGTGGACATGTCCGCGACGTCCGCGATGTCCGCGTTTTAGACCTGGCCATTTTGTTACTCTTTGCCCAGGTTTTTTTGGCTTTTGCACAATCTTAGCAGCATTGGGATTTGTCACAATTTGGTGAAACTTCTTTGTTAGGAATTCAGATGCCTTCATTTTTGGAGCTCTCACATTCTTATGGCTAAAGAACTGTCTTCTTTTTGGCACAAATGTTGACTGAAAACTACTGAGATCATGCTTTCTACCATCAATTTCCCTGGCAACCAACTGTATCCTATCTGGGCCATCAAAGATCCTTGAGTGGGCTCTCCGGACTGAATGAAAGTTCTCCACTGCATATTCATAGAAACACCACAGAGATGAGAACAGGGCATCAACAATGGGATGATCAACACTCTTCCAGTACTCAACATTCGAGATTGCCACCAATGGAGCCTTATCAGAATGCTTACGTCGGAAGACCAAAAACATGAGCCAGCAGCGAAAAAGAGACTCAAAGTATGAATCAGCCATGTTATTTCTGAACACAACTGAGTAGATGGAAAGGCTAAGAGGTACATATGTATCAAGGAGAGTTACCAAAGTCAAATACTGGATATCCTTAGATCCTGCAAAGACTGACATTATTGCATCCCGCACCAACAACCAACCACCATAAACAACTTCAAGTAACAGAGATATTCGCCATGGCTTTGGCTTTTTGGCTAGAACCTTCTTCCTATTGAACAGAAAGGCATACAGTTCAACAAAGAGTGGATGAAATTTCAGCAAAACAATTTCCCTTGCATTCAGAGAGATGTGCAATGGACCAATCATTGGCACTAGATTGAAAATACTCTCACGATAAACCACCTGTCGCACATAGAACTGGCAAGGCAAATCACCAACCAATGGAACAACAAACCTCTCAAGGTAGTGTGACAAAATTTTCCATACTTCCAAAATATTTCATACTTTAAAACGAGGATATTATAGACAAATTTCACACTTGTTTCAAAATTTTCATACTTCTGAAAACCTTCATACTTGTTCAAAATTATCCATACTTCCAAAATATTTCATACTATCCTCGGTTTCAAAACGAGGATAGTATAGAAAAAATTTCATACTTGCAAGAAATTATATTGAGGTATAAAACTGTCTTGCTACAAGCTAGGTACCTACCAATTTTCTCTTATAAATTCCTTATACGTGCATGCGCATGCGTGCGCAATGCACTTCAGGGATCTCAAATAATCATTGAGTGTTGAGGCAGCATTGTGCGGTGGAGATAAGCTCAGGGAGGGATAGGCTAGGGGTGGGGGTGGGGGGCAAGGAGCTTTATTGGAAACGAGGCTGTCTTGATAACGAGGCTCGAAATTCGTGCGATTTTGCGGGAAGAAATTTACTTCCTGTGTTAATTTTTCATTTGATCAAGCTCAGAACTTTGTCTCGTGATTGTTGCAAGAACTTACAAAATTTGTTATGGCAACTACAAGAGTGACTGATNGGGAGGGATAGGGGGGGGGGGGGTGGGGGGCAAGGAGCTTTATTGGAAACGAGGCTGTCTTGATAACGAGGCTGGATTTTCTTCGAAATGCGTGCAGTTTGGCGGGAAGAATTTTACTTCCTGTGTTAATTTTTCATTTGATCAAGCTCAGAACTTTGTCTCGTGATTGTTGCAAGAACTTACAAAATTTGTTATGGCAACTACAAGAGTGACTGATAACAATGTGCCAACAGAAAACCAAGTAGCTACGAAGAAGAGGGTATGAATCAACGATGTTTACTTTCGTAAATGACTACGCCTAACTAAGGTCTAAAAAGCAAGGAACCTCCTCTGTCCTATATATATATATATATATAGGGTGTATGTACATTGTTTAAAAACCCATTTCAGTTTCTGTTTTTATGCCTGTTGAAGCGAAAGTCATACTCTACTGTAACTAGATGCGAGCGGAGGGAGCAAAAATGGGGGTCCGGGGGTCACAAAATTGGTTGTGACCACACATTTTTTAGATCGTTGGAAACATCTGTTGTCAACAGTGGTGGCGCCAGCCACCAAAGACTGGGGAGGATAAATTGGAATGGGGGTCTGGGGGCACAGCCTCCGGGGAAATTTTCAGGACCATGCCTTTTTATCCTTGGGAAACACCCTTTTATTGCTAAGAAACGCCCCTATTTGTCCTCACAATTCAGGACCTAACTACCTAACCCCTCCTTCGACAATTTCTCGACGGATTTAGAAGAATTGGAAAACCCTCTTTGCAGAGAATTTGGGGGGAGGATGAGTCCCCCCAGTCCCCCCCCCCCGTGGCGCCGCCACTGGTTGTCAAAAATTTGCTATTTAAAAGAGCAAAGGATAGCGACTGACAGATGGCTTTCACGGGAAAATTTTAACATAGGAGATCAAAATCACCAAGGAATAGATCGTTTTTTATGTAAATATAAAAAGTGATAGCTTGATAGCTCTGATAACTTTTCCTTTAGAATAAATAAGTTGAAATCTTCATTTCCATAAGCTTAACTTTCACGCCTTTTTCGCTAAAATACGAACAAACTTCAACAAATTATTTTTGTGGCTGAAGCCCCCCAGCCCCCTGCTTCCAATGGATCTGTTATGCTTATGATTTCATTAGAGACAGCAGAATTTTGCTGCTAACTTCTGATACCCCTCTCCCTTTAATGTCATCCAGTGTTGGAAGTTTGCTAAATATGATTAAAAAATATTTAGGTTCCATTTTGTAATGCTTAATGGATTCTTGGTGAACCTCCTCCCCCCGAATGGCTAAATTCTACTATCTTTGATGAAATAGGTTTTTGGACGGCCCTAGTATTAGTACAATGGCAAACAGAGGAAGCTTAGGTACGGGTAAATTCCCTAGAAAAGTATGTTGGACCACGTCCTTTTCATTCTGAGGAAAAGCCATCTTAGCACCCCAAAGGATCCAGGTTGTACCCCCTTCAAGGGAAGACTTTGATAGGTGATGGGGGTGGGCGTATTTTTTGGGTCTTGGAATATTTAGTATATTTTGGTACAGTATGTCACCAAATCAGTCTTTGCACCTTTAACCCTATTTGGACCGAGTTGGAATTTGAGCATTTTCGACCGGGGGGGCTTTTTCGCCCCCCTCTTTTTTTCCAAAACCAGAAGAGATATAACAATGAAACTTACCCCAATGGTTCCTTGGACAATAAGCTTTACAAATATAACAATAGAGTTTAATTAGTCACGTGATTCGTCGCTAGGCAACCAAAAACAATAGGAAAATGACCAAAATTGAGCTACTGGCTTAAAAAGCAAAATTTGTCCAGATTAACATAAGATAACAGGCAGAATTGTAGCCAAAAGTAGCAATTAAGAGTAGAGGAAGATATTTACACCGAAATTTCTCAACTTAGATCGCAACTCTTGCTAATTAAGAGCAATTAGCAAGAGAATAGACTAATTGATATTTCTATTGTCATATATTTTCAATTTTTAGGCTTCTATATAGTGAAATTAGTTAGTACAAAGTACCCTAACACTGTTTTCTGCATGTTTTGAAATATTTCACACTAATTTATTCAAACTATGGCGTCATAAAGATAAATGACGTCATGAACATTAAAATTTGCTGATGTCAGCAAATATAAACAAACTATATATCAAATGAAAGTACTCTTCAAGACGAATCGAATGGTGTATATAACTTTATGATTTACATTAGTTGCGAGAAATTAAAGAGCTTTTTAAGATTTTCTTTGTGACCTGTCTCCAAATAAGGGCATCTGAAGGTCACATGGTGCAACAATGGACAATGAAATTTTTAAAATTTGGTAGCCAATAAAATTTTAGCAAAAGTCAAAAAGTTCCAGCTTCATATTTACACTAGCGGCGAAGATATTTGAGAATGTTTGGTAGGGGGGGCGAAAAACGCCCCCCCCCCGGTCCAAATAGAGTTAATAAGCTGTTATGTTCCCTCAAAACAAGTTAGCATGTTGTATATTTCTAAAAAGATTGATTTAGGACTGAGACTATTTTTGGAATCTGGAGCCCACAGGGTGTGTCCGGCCGAGCTTTTTATGAGCAACACATTTCTATGATGATGTAATGTTTGACCCCCAAAACACCCTGTTAAACAAATTTGTACCAAAACTAGACCCAGCTTTAGAAACGTTTCAGCCACTAATTTTCACACTGAACTTTAAGTGGGAAGGGACTTGAAGTGGAGGGAGGACTTGTCCTCCCATCATCTCACCACAAATAGGGCAGTATCGTGCATAGTAAGTCCGTTGATAAAAGAGGGAGAGGCATCATTTGAGATTTGAATTTATCAGAAATTTGATAGAGATCGTGAAATGCAAACTGATGACTGATCATGCCTTGACTTACTCTAATATGCCCCATATAGACATGCCAGTGGAATTTAATCAGAACCAGGAAGTCTTGGTTCACTCTTTGTTTAAGCAGAGTTGACTATGATGTCCCTTATGATCTGTTTATGTATGCAATTTTCCTAATTTTAGCAAAATCTACCGAATGAATTTGAGAAGAGCAGCAGTAAGAGAAAGAAGATTGACAAATCCAAGCTAGCTGTTTTGAATACATCATCATCATCATCATTAGAAAAATGCACTACCTAATACAGGCATGGCAGCTATGTACTAACATAAATTAAACTAAAACAATAACACTTAAACTAAAACTAAAATAAAACAGTGAGTTATCTTTTGTAATAGTTATAGCGTTAATATTGAAGTTTATGCTCCCCTTTTTTCATTTTGAAATATGACTTTTAACCTAGCGTTATTTCAAAGAATTCGTTTTAAATGTTTCAGAATTTTTCTAAATAAATGGTGTTTCAGTTGACAAATTGGTACAAGGAAAACATCAACACCAACTGTTGCACTGACATTGATGAAGACTGACAATGGTCATTTATGCATCAAATATTCAGGCAAGTTTAGCGCATTTTAAATTTGGAAGTAATTACTGTATCAAATTAATGTTACATTAAACGTATTTTTTTTGTAAGAAACCGCCGATAAGGTTGGGATATCGTATGCTGTTCGGTTTTAAACCCTCTTTGCTTCAATTTAGACGAAAGCCCTCAAAAGCCCAGTTTTCAAATGTCGAGACTTAACGTCCAAAAGTTTACAAGGAAAGCAGCGGATTCTTCTGACTTCAAATTTTTACTACTTAAGAATGTGATCGAAACATATTACTTCATCATCACCAAACAATAATTTCAAATTTATGACAATTCTGACGCTTATCTTTGGAGGGGCTCACTATTCTGACATACATTGATCGTTTTCTTTGTAATATGCGAAGACCATAGCGCGAGCGCGAGCATACTTTCTGGGTGACAACCACAACGCAGCATCACCAAGTAATGGCGGATTTTGTCTTCGCTCCAAGTTCAACATCTGACTGGTAGACTGGTTGGTAAGTGAAGTCTTTTGGTTGATATAATAGTTTGCATTATCAATTATTTGATTGAGCTGTACAGTTAGAGAGATAATTCACATATATAATACTAACCATAGTGGCCCAAGCAAGCCTGATAACGGAAGCTTTTAGGCTTATATTAGGCCTACTAAGGCCTATTTGCTATTTATATTCTTTTCATGCTGCATGTAGTTTTATACAGACAACAGCTTTTAGTCTAAAATTAGTCTTTTAGTCTTTAGAAACTCACTAGAAATAGAAACAATAAAGTTAGCATAGAGAAATTAAAAATAGTGTAGACTCCTAATTTATAAACCATTCAATCAATGCTGTAAAATTTGAAACAAACATATTTTCTTCTGTAAATATATCAGCAGTAGCTTTAGATAGCAATTATGATGAATACTAACAAATCAACCTGGACTGGACAAGTGGCGTAGCCAGGGTGCTGTCATTGAGGGGCCAAAATTGCAAGCAAAGAGAGCAAGAATTGGGGGGTCCAGGGGCTTGCCCCTGGAAATGTTTTGGGGCCACACCCTTCAGAACGTCGGAAAACGCCCCTTTTTGGAGAAACCATCCTAAAATGAGACGGAGAAGAGTCCTCATGATGGGCTATTTGGAGAGAAAAACTTTGATAATCATGACAAGGTGTGGAAACATTCATGATCTTCATCTTTAGTGCTGTAATATTTCAAAAGTTTGATAACGAAAGACATGACATTTCATTGACCCCCCTGAGGTGCCGATTTTATTGCAGATTTGGGCTTTTCTCAGACACCAACATTTTGACCATTGGGGGGTGAACACCGCCCCCCCCCTTGTCCACTGGATACGCTACTTGACTGGACACTAGTTTGCATGCAATAACCTTTTAGCTATTATAAAAAGAATCTGAATCAAGAAATATTTTGATACATTTTGTAGAATTCTGGAATCTGCACAACAGTGATAGAAGCTCTAACACAACTCAATTGAACCTTTCATATAAAAATGTATACAAATGTCGCTTGATCCAGACTCATTCATAGAATAGCTAAAAGGTCTATTGTAGGTTCATGTGCAGTTATTAGATAGAAGTGACTTCTGTAATATTTTCTTGTCTTAATTTACAATTTTAATTACTAAAATCTGCCAACCAAGATCTTTCATCAATGGAGTTAAACAACTGGCATACAATACAGGCCTTGAGTACTGTATACTGTATGATACAGGAGGACTAGGAACCATATGCCAATTAAAAAACTACCCATTTCTAGTGGAGCATTTACATTTTGAGACCCATTTTTAGGGATTCTCAAGGTTTAACCCTATCTGACCTGGGCGTTTTGAAACACTCAATGCCTGGGGGGGGCGGATTCCGCCCCCCCCTCTTTATTTCAGTTGTTATATCAGATATGACCACCTAACTTGGCACAAATGTTATTCATCATATAAACAATGATTATTTAGAATTTTAATTCAATTAGCGCTGTTGTTGTTTTTGCTCGGGCATAATAATCATTATGATGTCAAATAACGTCATAAAAATGAAAGCATGTTAAAAGTTCATNGCTACGCTACTGGACTGGACACTAGTTTGCATGCAATAACCTTTTAGCTATTCTAAAAAGAATCTGAATCAAGCAATATGTTGATACATTTTGTAGAATTCTGGAATCTGCACAACAGTGATAGAAGCTCTAACACCACTCAATTGAACCTTTCATATAAAAATGTAGACAAATGTCGCTTGATCCAGACTCATTCATAGAATAGCTAAAAGGACTATTGTAGGTTCATGTGCAGTTATTAGATAGAAGTTTCTGTAATATTTTCTTGTCCTAATTTACAATTTTAATTACTAAAATCTGCCAACCAAGATCTTTCATCAATGGAGTTAAACAACTGGCATACAATACAGGCCTTGAGTACTGTATACTGTATGATACAGGAGGACTAGGAACCATATGCCAATTAAAAAGCTACCCATTTCTAGTGGAGCATTTACATTTTGAGACCCATTTTTAGGGATTCTCAAGGTTTAAAACCCAGCCTTATGAATCCCGTTGTTCTATGTATGGAAGTTACCCCCCCCTGCAGGTATTTGGTCAAAGAATATTCCCCACTCCCTGGGATTTTACAGCAAGTTTTGTCCCACTCCTGGGCCATTTGACAACACAGAATCTTTTGAATTATCAGTTACTGGGAATGTGGCATGTTCTCAGTGCCCAGCCCCCAGGCATCACCCCCTGGTATTTGTGTAATAAAGTGAATAAAGACATTACTCTCATCATGACAAAATGTATAGACAAAATGAGGGCACTTGTGATGTTGGTGGACTTGTTATTTTGTCTTTCAAATCTTTGTTGAAGCCATCATAAAAAGACCACGATTCCTTATACCGAATCAATGCTGTATAATGTGACCCAGATGCACTCCACAAAGTAGCTCCAACCAGATGATATCTAAAAGTAAGAATGAAAGGTATTTATCATTCATTATCAAGGGGGCATTTCATTAGAAAATCACTGCAATTTTACTGTTCCTAGTTCTATAGGGGGGGGGGAGCTAAAAATAAAACTGAAAAAGATATACCCTTTGACCTTTGAGTTGCAGAATTGGCCTGCAACTATTTTTACAAATATCTTTTAGCTGCAATTTTTCCAGAAATTTAATTTTACATATGTAGATTTGTTCAATGTTTTTTATTCAGGAGAGGGGCTAATTCCTCCAAGAACAAAACTTGAAAAAGAAATGCATATATCTCTGTCTTTAAGTTGAACTAATGTTTACTAATCTGTTTTAGCTACAACAATTTTTCCAGAAATAGATTTTTACATAAGTGCAGAAGATTTCTTCATTGTTATATTTATTGAATAAGATACAGACCTTTGTCCGTTCAAGAGTCTGATTCACAATGGGATGTTTCCAAAGGGTAGATTGCCATTCTTGCTAGGAAGGTCAACTTGTACGGGCAACAAGGAGGGAACTTCACAGTTGCTAAATTTCTTTGACTCAAATAACCTTTCACCATTGCAGTAAAATTTTATTTCGCTTGAAGAGAAATGAATCAGAAGTTAAAAATCATTTTTTCATAGTGATACCAATCCTGACCTAAATATGAGTTTATTTTTTCTAATTTAAAGACAGGTCATGTGAAAACATAATTTTTTTATGAGTTACTTTTGCATTTTCCTCTTGGAATTTCCATAGAAGAATACTTTGATATGACAGGTTTTATTCAGAACTAAATACTATATATTATCATTCATCAAGATGCACCAAGAGTACAAACCATTTATGTTTAATATCTTCGAACCCTCAAATAATTTTTAATGCCAAACTGAAAATTCATTAAGAACTATGTTATAGCAGAAGCCTTGCGCACATTAAAAATGATAAGAATTCTCAAGAATTCTCAAGAATTTTCAAGAATTCTTCACATTATGATAAGAATTCTTGAGCCATATGAAAGACTATAAATTTGTTTAAACAAGTATTCTTGAGAAACTAACACTATTCTTAAATATTATTGAGAATTTTTAGGCAGAAAAACCATGTAAATGTGCGCAATACCTGTACTGTAGCACTAAAAAAATAGGAGTTTACATCCATTTTTCCCGTGAACTGCAAATCAATACTAAAATCACGCCTGCTTGCTTTCAAATTTAATAGATTCATCTTGAAATGTAGACAAACGTAGCTCATTTTGCAAGAGTTTTAACCCCCTGAAAGTGATAGACTTCTTGTTATTTACTTCCCTTATCATTTTGATCTTCTTTCTCATCCGTTATTAATTTTTATTTCAATTAGGAACAGAAACTTACTTTTTTTCAGTTTCTGTATTAAGCTGTTCACTTGGAAATGTCAGTTCGATTGGAAATGATTCTCCTTGCATTTTCCGTCCACAGCGTGAAGAGGAACCCTTTAAAAGCCATTCATTGACAAAAGATGCAACATCAGCTGCTGACAACAGTTTTGTTCCAGGTAAACGAGGAAAGAGCTTAAATGTTTTGAGCAATGCACCTTGGGGACATGCTGGACTGGAACAAGTGGACGTGATTGAATGTTCATAGGCAAATGAGAGATGACAAACAAACATCTCCTGTTCATTTCCATACATGTTTATTATGTCGTGGACCGGTTCTAATCCATTCATTTTGGCAATGTGCAACTTAGCTTCAAGATACTGGCACAGTGGCACGAATCTAAAAACTCTTGCTATCTCATAATTGCGTACCATGTTCCAAGCTGCTCGATATGCTTTTGGATGTGCAAGATTTGCAACTGCTAGTAACATCAGCCAATTGTCAACCGGGCAAGTATTAGAGAGTTTGACAACTCTGTTTCCGGTTGCAATAGATTCTCCCCATGATGGTATCGCTGACCGCTGTTCTGCATTGGATGTAGGCTTCATTGTATTTTGCTTGGGATGCCTCTGGGGCGCTGTTTTCTCTAATTTGTCTGGTTCTCTGATACTTGCTGGTGTTTTACTTGGGGCATCTTCTGGTTCGCACACATCTCCTGTTACGACGCTTATCTCAATTTCTTTGTCTACTTCTTCACCGGGTAATTTAAACTTTTTTGACTCGCGAAAGTAATTAGCTGCTTGACCACTGCAACCTCGGGACTTCCAGTGTTCTAATTTGCGTTTACGAGATTTGTTACTCTTCAATGGTCTAATGTTTTGATGTTGTGCACTTGCATTTGTTCCTTTCCTTTTTTGGTGAAGGGCCTGCAACTTCCATGAATTCAACGGAATTCTTTGACTTTGATCTTTAATAAGAGTTTTGTCGACTCTTTCCACCATTTCTGTTAATTTATCTAACGTTACTCTCAGCATTGCTCTGTCATTACACTCCTGAATCTTTTTCTTCAATGTTTCTACAGATGAAATACATTTGCGACAAAGAATTTTTACTGAGTTTGATTTTGACGGTTTTTAATGTTTCATAATTTTCAAAATCATCAAGGGAATCCCTATCGTTGTCCTTATTTTCATTATGTACATCCTTCTCAATATTTACATCAACCCTTGCATCATTATTACCATAGCTGTTTGTTTCTTTGTCATCAACTGTTGCATCCTTTGCACAAGCAGAATCCGCCAGTGCACGTTCTAGAAGCCGATCGTCAACTTTCAAAAAGTCTTGATGCAAGTACGCAATTGGCAAACAATCCCAATCAATACCTGGAACGTATTTGAAGACGTAAAACATGTGCTTACATGGTAACTTATACCGGCGCCAATCCATACATTCGCATCGAGGAAGTTTCAAATCGCAAGCGTAAACTTTCTGATCATTTGAAGATTTGACTTCAAACAATTTATTTTCGATATTTATTCGTAGCAAATTCTTTTTACCATTAAAGTCTGTTTCAGCATTCCTAATTCGAGGTAAGCAATGTTCAATGAATTTTCGTGGTCGACCTTTAAGAAACGGGGGAATAAAAGATCCGTATGACCGTATTCCATTTATATCTTTTGATTTGACATTTGCTGTCAGGTACTCTCTGTACAAGTGAGGTAGAAATTTATCGATTACCACTGATATTATAGAACAGATGGATTTCTCTGCAATTCTTTTCAAAAACTTATATTTCAGAAGCTTATTTAGAGATTCAGCTCCATTGTTTGTGTTAATATTTCGATCTAATTCGTTCTCTCTGAATGCGCGTGCCCAGCGTTCTGGGCAAGACAGCAACCACTGATTAATGTAATGTCAAACGTTGGGTTTCGAATTCCAGACTTCGGAAGATTTAAGGTCATCAACAGCAAGTTGAAAAGGATTACCGATCTCTTTATCATTTGCCGGAGCATCAGCTATTGCACGCAAATATTTCAATAACTGTTTCCTATCTTCGTGAGTTAGCATTGACTCCTTGCGTTTTGTCCAGCGTTCCCAGGCTTGCTCTCTGTGAAATGCACATATCAGTACTTTTGTACCACATTCTGAAAATACTGTAAATATAGAAAGTAGTACTAGCCGTTAACAAAGTTAAGTGAGTGCAGCTCAGGCTTCTTCCAACACAACTATCCGCAAATGCTTTGAGGAACAAATGGTCTGAGTTTGAACCATTAAAAAATGACAATTGTTTGCAAAGTACAAGACAACTTGGCATGATTACAACTTTGATCATACTCAATAAAATATTAGATTAGTGTCAATAAAATTGAAATTTTAAGTCTGACACAGTTAATTATCATTCATTTCTAAGAGCTAAAAAGTTTGGTATTGGGCCTCCTTGAGCAATAGAGCTTGACATTAATTCTCCCACCATAGAAAAGCTTCCCTCTGAAAGTGCAAGAGTGCTGTCACATGGGCTATAGCCTGTTCCATCTTCAACAAAGAATCGTCTGCGAATTTGCTCAAATACTTCTACGAAATAAAAAAATTGTTATATATACTGTATATATATATATTGAAAGAAATGGCAGATAAAACTGTACCAAACAAAGTTTAGAGACCTACAATCTATGCTAAAATGTGAACATTTTTCAAAACATCCTAAATAGTTTAGGGTTTTACAAAAGCTCTTTTATCTTCTCTCCTCTCCGTTTGTGTGAACAAGATATTTGAGCAGTCGGTCATAAAGTCGGTCATAAAGTAACATATAAAAGAATCCTTAAAGTGGAAAGAAAACAATTTTGTATGATTGCACAACTACTGTTTTAAACCTGTTTTTCAGTAGTAGTAAGCAAAGGGGAGTGGTGGAAAATTGTTTCATCACTTAGTTGGCAGTTGCAGAGTTTCATGATCTTGATACAATTGCACTCATAACTGTCATTGAAGTAGAACAATTAAAGGCATTGCATTGGGTCCACATAAATACATGAACATATAAACTATCCTGAATTCTTGGTAAAAAACTGCTGATGGCCCTTTGTCATCGCACAAAAGCATTCAGGTCAATAGAAGTGGAGAATAAAGACTTCTTAATTCCTTCCATTATTCTCAGGAATTTCTTTGGTTTAATTTCACTAGCAATAAAATGACAACTTTTGTTTGATGATTGAAAAGAAGTTGTTATTGGTCATGAGCGGGCTATTATGCGGACTCCAATGCCTTTAAGTTTCATGGAACTTAGGGAATATTTTTATAGTCCACAATAGTATATTTTTAATAAGGATTATGTACAAACCAGTGAAAAATTCACGTTTGGGACCTCCGTCATCAACTGCTGGTTCTCCCAAGAAGACAACCCTCAGACTGCACTCTTTCTTCACCCATGGCCGTTTTCGGGCTTCAACATAATCATCCCATAAATATTTTCTTCTTACATCAATCCGTATAGTTTTCTTATCAACTTTATTGACAATATCCTTGAGGATGACCTCTATGCTACAAGGAGACTCCATCACATCTTCCTCAGGAACAGTAATTTCACTTGCGTCAAGGTTACCTGTTGTACTATTCTCTTGCATTTCCAACATCAAATTTGTATATGTACTTTCTTCCATAGGCATATTCTTTTCACAGCAAATATCAGCATGTAATTCAATATCTTCAAGAGAAAACATTGAATTGCATGTGGGGCATAGTACTCCTGAACCAACTTTTACTTCATCTGTCTTAAAATACTGATCAACATCTAGAAATTGAAAATGGGAATCATGGCTGAAGGCAGGTATATTTGTTGTTGGAATTTCAAGGCAAGCTGTAGGTGTAGATGCCATGGATATTGTTGTGGATGATTGTGCAGTATTTTCCTTAGCATCCTCAATATTGCTTGGTTTATGTTTGATTGGGAAAGCTGAGAGTTCCAATTCTGTATCTGTGTCTTCTTCAGAGGCAGCTTCATTGGTTGTTCCATCTATCCAGTTAAAATCTGATTCAATCTTCTGGCAGCATCTCAGATAAATAGGGCCTTGACCTGCCATGTGTTTAATCATCTTTCCATCTAACATCCTACTCACTTGAGGCTCTACAATCCTATTTCCAACAACCCTGACAAACTCAAACTTTTTCCCTATGAGTGTAGCTGTCTTTGCTGAAAATAGGGCCTCAAACAGGCTTACCATTTCTTCCTTTAACAGATCTCCATATATCTCCACTGCACTACTGACAAGCTTGCGAACATACAGCTCTTCTCGTATACGACCTCTAGGAACACCAGACATTCGGGGATCTGGCAGCAGAATAACATCTTTTATTATTGGCTTTTCCACTTTCTTTGCTTTTGCCCTACTTTGTTTTCTATTTGAGCTTCCAGGTGCTGACCCAGATCTTCGACCTGGTGTAAATCTGTATGGATTGTGAGTTCCTCTGAAGGTCGAGTTTGATTGATTTGCAGTATATGTGGTAGTGGCACTTTGAGTAGACCTGGGCCTACTTCGGTTGATGCTTGGAAAGAGTTGTTGGATCCTTGTACCAATGCCATCATTGCTTGCATCCTCTAAGGGCTCTATTGGCAGGTTTTCTTCCCTATTTGTGCGACCAGCAGCTGATAATGGATGTCTGATATCTCTCCTTGATGTCTCGATAACCTCAGAAAGTCGATTTATCAAAGCATTGTGCCGTGTCTCGCCATCCATATTCTTTTCATTGAGCACATGGACTGGCCTCAGTTGGGTTACATACTTATTACATGGTTCCACGATGGATCTTTAATAAAAACGCGCAAGTTTTATAAAAAGGTGCAAGTTTTATAAAATGGAACAAGTTTTATAAAAAGGTGCAAGTTTTATAAAATGGAACAAGTTTTATAAAAAGGCACAAGTTTTATAAAAAGGCAAAAGTTTTATAAAATGGGACAAGTTTTATAAAAAGGCAAAAGTTTTATAAAATGGGACAAGTTTTATAAAAAGGCGCAAGTTTTATAAAATGGAACAAGTTTTATAAAATGGAACAAGTTTTATAAAAAG
>REGM01000260.1:174987-225287 GCA_004194415.1 Aurelia aurita | reverse complement strand
TCCGCCTGTTGTTAGGTTGTTCCTGGCTTGTTCTTAGGTTGTTCCGCCTGTTCCTGGCTTGTTCTTGGGTTGTTCCGGTTGTTCTTGGGTTGTTCTGGGGTGTTCCGTCTTTTAGCAACGACAAAAATATTGCTGCAACTCTTGGTAAATCGTCCCATCTTTCAAGAAATCATTTTCTTTAAAATTCGTCAAATTCTCTGTGATTTTTAGGCCTAAAAGACAAGCTTTCTGCAAAATTTTCCTGATATTAGACTTGCACCTTCTGTTGCTGTTTTTAAGACAAAGCTTTTATCAATAATGAGACCCCCTGCAAAATCTATATTTCGTATTCATGACCCAATAGGTTTATCCTACCTTACTCAACTCAGGGTTGGTCTCAGCAAATTAAACTTTCGTAATTTCAAGCACAATTTTAGGGATACCATAAATTCAATGTGCCCTACGAACGATGGTATCGAGGATACCAAACACTTTTTGTTGCTCTGCCCTTCCCTTGAAATACCACGTAGAGATCTTCTCGCTGGAGCTTTTGCTCTATTGCGACCATTTGGATTTACCAATCTTCCAAACAATGTTTTCATGGAGATTTCTTGTATGGTGATAAAAACCTTCCCAATGAACTTAATGAAAGTATACTTCTGTTAACTCTACAATTCATCCATAAATCTGGTCGCTTTGATTAGAAAATTTTCAAATTCCCTTCAAACTCCCTTATAAGCCACACAACAACCATGTTCCCTTTTAGTAAATGTTCTTTTTGTTTATAATAAGTCATGTGTTTTATTCTAGTCGTGTAGTTTAGTAGTTTTTATCTCTATGTAATGGCCGCGGGGTAGACACAGACTTTGCTCCCTGGGGTATCGTTCTAGTAGTATTGTAGAGTAATTTTGTAAGTAGTGTAGATTGTAAAAAAAATTGTACTATTTTATTGGAATAGAAAAAAAAATTAAATAAAATGACTACTTGTGCTGGACTTCTACCATCAACAGGTGTATTACGTATTTGTAACAGAGCCAGATACGGATCCTCCCTGCTAAGTTTGGCTTTTCATCACAGTTGCGATTAGACTAAGGACGGACACAAAATGTTTGCTCGTGATCTAAGTCTATAAACATGGCTTAAAAAGCAAGAATTTCGTTGTTGGTGGGTATTCTCTTCGAGAATATACCTTCTACTGGGTGCGCCAAAAAAAACCATCCACGTTTGAAAAATCGTAGTACCTAGAGTACTAGATGGATTTGAATGAATTGAATTTTGGCTGATAGCTGAAAGACAAGTATTTTTGTGATTTTTCTCGTGTTTTTATCAGCAGAGAGAACATAGATAAGTTCAACTATACAAAAATTCGTTTGTTGCGAAATGGCTGAAAACAGGCCTAAAACACTCGATCAAATCGTACGAAATCTCCCGCATAGAACAAGATGCAAGAGCATTTAATCTCTCTCCTGCGTTATAGGAAATGAATTCTTAAGGTAATACTAAAGATTTTCAATCCCATAGCAATACAAGTGCAGACGACATCCGATACCCATGAAAAACTGTAATTTTGCATTGTTCGGTGAGAGAAATTTCTGTAAGAGAATATGTAGAGAATTTGCATTTTGCAAAGACAGAATTTTCTTAAATTCGAATTTATCTGTATTATCTGTACTCATAAAAATTCGAGAAAAATCACAAAAATACTTCAGTCTTTCTGCTATCAACCAAACTTTGATTCATTCAAATCCATCCAGTACTCTAGGTACTACGATTTCTCAAACGTGAATAGTTTTTTTGGCGCACCCGGTATATCTTAATTATTATAGAATTTGAATGTTTTCTCGCGTGCAAGCATTAATTAAATGTATAGAAGCTCAGGCCAATCTGGTTCTATCAAGGCGCAAGAAAAAGACATCCCAGCATGGCAGCACGTGCTAGAAACACGATATGGCGATCATCTAAACCGCATTGATGGTTTCGTTGTCAAAGTTAAGCATGAGGAAACTACGAAAGTTACCTGTTCTATTTTTCATGCAAGTTTCAAGAGCCAAAAGAGAGCATTACTCGTTATTTCTCTCTACACATCGACAGGTACTATCCTGCCACAAGGCCAATTTAGTTCAAACTGGATACAATTCGACCTTNACATAGATAAGTTCAACTATACAAAAATTCGTTTGTTGCGAAATGGCTGAAAACAGGCCTAAAACACTCGATCAAATCGTACGAAATCTCCCGCATAGAACAAGATGCAAGAGCATTTAATCTCTCTCCTGCGTTATAGGAAATGAATTCTTAAGGTAATACTAAAGATTTTCAATCCCATAGCAATACAAGTGCAGACGACATCCGATACCCATGAAAAACTGTAATTTTGCATTGTTCGGTGAGAGAAATTTCTGTAAGAGAATATGTAGAGAATTTGCATTTTGCAAAGACAGAATTTTCTTAAATTCGAATTTATCTGTATTATCTGTACTCATAAAAATTCGAGAAAAATCACAAAAATACTTCAGTCTTTCTGCTATCAACCAAACTTTGATTCATTCAAATCCATCCAGTACTCTAGGTACTACGATTTCTCAAACGTGAATAGTTTTTTTGGCGCACCCGGTATATCTTAATTATTATAGAATTTGAATGTTTTCTCGCGTGCAAGCATTAATTAAATGTATAGAAGCTCAGGCCAATCTGGTTCTATCAAGGCGCAAGAAAAAGACATCCCAGCATGGCAGCACGTGCTAGAAACACGATATGGCGATCATCTAAACCGCATTGATGGTTTCGTTGTCAAAGTTAAGCATGAGGAAACTACGAAAGTTACCTGTTCTATTTTTCATGCAAGTTTCAAGAGCCAAAAGAGAGCATTACTCGTTATTTCTCTCTACACATCGACAGGTACTATCCTGCCACAAGGCCAATTTAGTTCAAACTGGATACAATTCGACCTTATTAAAGAGCAGCAAATTGTTTCTAAGGAAAGGGAGGTCGACTCTGAAGTCGACCAGTTGGCTAAGGCTATGACCACCTTCTCAGTCAATCCACAAGAACCAATTTCTCTAGAAAGAATTTGAGAAATTCCATTACCAACAGATGATGACGATTCCACTGTGCAAGCAATGTTGGCAGAACATAAAGCTGAGTTAAACATAAGAACCTTTTGGATGATTACAAAGTATGTCCTGACCTATGATCGTGCAATCGGGACTTTAGCATATGAAGGGTTTCTGATGTCTCAATGCGGGTTGACTTTTAACTTAGAGCCTGTTGTGTGAAATGAAACAAACTGTTAACTAAAATTTTTGGACAGGACAGGGGGAGTATGAAAATAAAATGTAACGATATAAACATGATAGACAACAGATAATGAAACATAATATAGATAGAAAGAGTAGTACCTTCCTCTTGAATGTTTGACCAGTCCCAATCCACTTGGCTGTTCGTGTGCTCGTGTGCAGGCATGTAGGGCGATGGGGAGATGTGTAAGTCCCATTCTTCTGAGCTGATGTAACAGTTATTGGTCTGTTCTAGCAAAGAGAGTTGGTCAGCATTTTTATTTCCTCACTGTACATTACTAGAAATGTGTTTCTAATTATAAGTCAATGTCTTTTAGATATGCTCTATTTGCAAAATTGCTAAGCTTTTTTCTAGCTAAAACCATCAAATTGATGAGGTTCTTTTTTCTATCATTCTTTCAAGGCAAACCAAACCGGTAGCAGCAATGCAATGGAGCTTGAAGCTGGACAAATATGTTTCGCCAACAACAAGGCTACTTTATCAATGACATCCTTCATCAGTGATCAGTGATCACCATAAAGGTGTAGCAAAGTGGATTCAGGAAGAACAGCCTGCCATAAGACATTTCCATGACTGTTGGCATGTATGTATGTATTATGAATATTTTAAAAGGATATGTACATTTCAGCTTATAACAAAAATAAACTGCTATCAACATGTGTCCTTTTAGACCTAATAAAGAGCAAGATAAGTAGATGAATAAATAAATAAAAGAAATATACTTACAATTCAATCAAAGCCTATAAAATGTCATACAATCAAAAATTTACTTAAAAAATGAGTTTACTTTGTTCTCAAAATCATCTGCACTTTCTCTAATATCTTTAGGGAGAGAGTTGTATAATCTCGCACCCATAAAGAAAAAACCATTCTTAGCAAACTCAAGTTTAACTTTGGGAATGTGCAAAAGAATATTTCTGTTCCTTGTCATCACATTGTGTTCGTTGATCATAAAATAATCTTGAAAGTTTGTACACACATTTCCATTTAGACACTTTCTCACCAGTAAAATAGCATGCTTATCGATCTCGTGTTTTAAGTCACATGTCTTTGACTTCAATATAGAGGAGGCTCGTGCCTCTATCGATTTCAGTTTCTTATGCTGGGTTCTTGTGAGGTNAATCTTGAAAGTTTGTACACACATTTCCATTTAGACACTTTCTCACCAGTAAAATAGCATGCTTATCGATCTCGTGTTTTAAGTCACATGTCTTTGACTTCAATATAGAGGAGGCTCGTGCCTCTATCGATTTCAGTTTCTTATGCTGGGTTCTTGTGAGGTTCAACTGAACAATGCAGTTGTATATAAGGGCTGGAATGATGGCACTCGTGTAGACAGCATTTGCGGCTTTCGTGGTCATTAACGGCTTCAACTTGCGCAAGAGACCAAGTTTAGATGACGCTTTCTTGTACTTCTGGTCAAAATTTGCAGTGAGATTGAGTTGTTGATCCAGAATGGTGCCAAGATATTTATATGACGCATGGATGCAAAGGCCTCGTAAAGAAGCAATTACAAGCAAGCAAATAAACTGCCAATGAAGTAATATAGATTTAATAGAATCACCCAGGGTCAAAGAGTTCAAAAAAATAAGAACGATTGTTGAGGAAAGGCTAGATAATTAGGAATGGGATTCCCTCTATCATTTCAAAATAATCTTTTGAGAAAAGTATCTTTGAGTTTCAAGGAACTGAAGTTTGTACACAAATCTCAAAACAGTTTTAGTCTACCCATGCATTTAAGAGATGGATGATTTGGTAGTTAAATGTCACAAGATTGTGGCAGATCTCAAATTGATCAATCAGATTTTAAGTCGTGTAGAGAAAACAGTCATTTAAGTAGCAAAATTATTGAGTCAGACTTACAAAGAAAACAAAAGTTACCAACGCTTCATTTTAGCCCATCAGCTTGCAGGTTGCTTGCAGCATGTACCAAATCCAGAATTACGTACCAAAAATAGTTGATTGTCTGTTTGGTATAAATTGTGCATGTTATAGTTTTGTGATGTGAGGTCGTAGTTAGGGTACAACGGCAGGGACTTAGGTCCTCTAGCCCGTACCCAATCGTTAAAAACAACTAAAAATGTGAAGGCCTACTACTAGAAATGATCAATAATATAAATCTGAATCTCTCGGATCTATTGTGTTGAAATCTGAACCATCAATGATGTGGCACCGATACCCACAAACCCCGTACAACCAGGTGTTACATTTGGTGCATTGGCGGGGAAGTGAAAATAAATATGGATAAAGAACAAAGTCAGAAAAAGCAAAGAAAGTTATATCAGGAAGTGTAGCGAACAGCTAGAGAAATATAATGTGGATTGAACTGAAACTAGACTAAAACAAAGAAACTGAACAACCGAAGAAAGACGTACAATGGATGCAAGACAAGTTAAAATGAAAATCCCGCGTGGCACTGCTGTATGCTGTTTACTGCTGTTTATTATGATGGTTTATGATTGTTGGGTTCTGGTTTGCTGAACGTTTTATTTGATCGACTTGAAAAGATATTGAAAAGAATGGATCGAACTTAGTTGCACAGAAGATTTATATATTTTCAAAAGGATAAACTGGAATGACTGCTAATGGATCGTATATTTTGGATAATCGTTCAGTTGTTTTGCTTATGTTAGGATTTTTATTTGTTTGCCAGAGCAACTGTTTATTACATTTCATAAGGGGGCTGCAGTACCCAGGGTCGTAATTCCGAAATAAAGTTTTGTGATCCACTTTCAAACGTGAAATGTGTTCTCTGTTGTGATGGTAAAAGTTTATTATAGTAGGGGTATAATAACTGCTCATAACGTAAATTAAATATTAGGATTTGGTTACCGCTGTTAAAAGTAAAATTCTTTAGGGTTTGCTGTGTTACAGTGTCACTACACTAGGTACGCAGCAAATAGGTAAATAACGTAAGTTGTTGTGCGCACTAGAAAGATTTTGTCTTGGGCACTACGGGAGAATCTGGCCAATTCGACCAAGAGGTCACAAGTCTTTAGGTTAAATAGGTGGAAGTGCAAGTTACTATGAGTATACCACGCTATATCTGTGCCTGTATTGTCATTGTTTACTATTTCTCACTCAAGAGTACAGTCGCTTAGAACCCAATGAAATAGAATTGTTAGAATTGTGAGTTATCGAGTATTGAAATGAATTTGTCAAGAAAAGTAGTCGTAAAGTCATTGAGTTTATAGTAAATAACTAAAAATTGAGGACAACATTTCTTGAAGCAGGAGAGTGTGTGTGAAATTGCTATCGTATTCAGTTATTTTAGAATTGTTTCAGAAAATCATAGAAAAGAGAATATTCTAGAGAGATGAAAGAATTAAGTTAAAATTTGGAACATTAGATATTGTGTGTCTCAAGAAGATAATTGTTTGACGTTAGTAAAACAATACTGATGAAATGATAAATAAAACATGGAGCCATAAACATGTTAACACATTAAGGTTAAAAGCTTACCGACTGTCAATCCAGAATTACGTACCAAAAATAGTTAATTGTATGTTTGGTATAAATCGTGCATGTTATAGCTTTGTGATGTGAGTTTGTAGTTAGGGTACAACGGCAGGTACAACCAGTTGTTACATTTTCGCCATCGCGAAGCAAACAAACAGATTGTTCAGAGCGATTGAAATTCACATACAGATCATCGAGTAAATTTTAGTCTTTCATATTGTGTGTTTAGTTGGAGCAATGAAGAAAATGAAATTTTGAAGAAAGTATCAATACACAGGTCGTAGGAGGAACCCAAATCTAAGGCGAAGAAGAGCAAAGAAGAGCAAAGAAGGATGAGAAAACAGCGGAAGAGCGACAGGAAGAAATAGGCCATCCTACTCCTTTGGCATCAGCCACATCAAAGAAGCTTGAATCCTTTGGAATATCAGCAGAACAGTTGTCCGAGCCATTAAGGCCTGCAAGAGCCGAAGAAGACACAGCTGACTGTTATTTTTGCATGCAACTTTCATGTCTCAAAGATGTAATAAGTAAGTTAGCCTGCCCAAATTTTCATGCTGTGGGCCTTCATTATGAATTGATGAAAGTTCAGGCAAAGCGTGAATTGTGGTTAATCAATATGAGTGTCCTGCTGCCCATGAAACAAATCGTGCGGCAATTTTTTGAGTTCACTCCCAGATATTTTGCTCATTCGTAAAGTCTCAAAAGGTTTATCTATATCTCAATAGCTTTAGGGAACACACATAATCCACTGATTACTGAGAGGAAAACATTTTGTAAGGCCATTCAGCTAGAATTTGTGTGTAATGACTTTGTGTGTGGGAGATTGTTCTCCATGTTTGAATAGAGGATTAACGAAGAAAGAAAAATTAACGATTTGCGTAAGCAGCCGAACTACTGCTGTTCTTTCAAGTTAGATAAGCAAGGATGGTCATAACAACGCGGTTCCTATGCTTCAATTTATTGGACTAGTTCCCAGGCTCTCCCATACGGTATTTATTGATCTCTCCAATTTACGCCCTCACTTCTCAAAAATTGTGATAAGCAGAAAGGGCTGAAATTCCACCCGTGAATATTTCGCCCTATAATCAAAGCATATAGCATGCTGAAAAAAAAAAACGAATTCTCATCCCACCCACCGCTTTGATGATTCAATCCATTTACAGCAATGACTATGTTTACAGTATGGATCCTGAACCCCCTTTACAGATAGTAGTGCTTTAGTACAGTGCCGAATGTGTCNATGCAAAGTGTCTAAAATTCTATGAGCAAAATGTTTTATGGTCATTCAAAATCATGGCCAAGATCAAAACATTTTTTTGCTTTTCATTCGCAACCATGACAATGTCAATACATTCTTGCACAATTGAATGATCTTTTTTAGTTTTCTTATTCCATTTTGCAATACAATCACATAGTTTTGGTGAACGAAATACACATTTACACGTATTCTTTACAAGGAACTGAACTTATAAGAAACTCATCTCTCAGATAGTCAAACATTAACAAATTCCAGTAAAATATAACTTTACAAGCTAATTACAATACTTAGACAACAGAATCCATAACATATTTTACTTTAATTTCACTCCTTTCCTCTAGTAGTAGCCTATATTACATGGAGTGCACTTAAGTAATGTCTGAACATGGGAAACGCTTCAAAAACCTTTTTTGAAATGTTCACAAGAGCACAAGTAGCGAATATGAAGATTGTTATGGAACCTGAAAAACTCATAAGAAACTTAAGAGTAGTAAAAATCTGATATAAACTACAGTACATAACTGGCCCAAATTCTTAGTTTCTTGTAAGAAAATACGTGTAGTACTGTTTTTACAATCTGTTGAACGCACCACATATTGCTTAGAAAAAAACATTATGAAACCTTATCAATTATTGTATTCAATATCAGAGCTGTTATATGTTATTGTTCATGTTACTGTTCATGTTACTGTTAAGCTACTTTTGCAATGAATGGTAAAATCACTCTGCAACATAGCTTGCAATTTCATTATTCTTACATAATGACATTGTCTTCAAAATAACATTTGTCTCAAAGTGTATCAATCTTCTTCTGTGATTTGTCCACTTGTTGCATTCACAAATATTGAATTAAACATTTTTATCTTATTATGCTGCTGTTTACCATTACATCACTTGCTTTTCTTCTGTCTTCACTGTATTATTCAAGATAGATCTCCCCATCTTAACAGCATACTGTAAGTGAGGATCCTTTCCTGCATGTCTTGCGGGCAGGCCTAGCGAGAGCTATTTCTAGTTGTATGTTTGGTATAAATCATGCATGTTATAGCTTTGTGATGTGGGTTCGTAGCTAGGGTACAACGGCAGGGACTTAGGTTGCCTAGCCCGTACCCAATCATTATAAACTACAAATGTGTAGGCCTACTTCTAGAAATGATCAATAATATAATATAAATCTGAAGCTCTCGTATCTATTGTGTTGAAATCTGAACCATCAATGATGTGGCACCGATATCCACAAACCCCGTACAACCAGTTGTTACATTTTCGCCATCGCGAAGCAAACAAACAGATTGTTCAGAGCAATTGAAATTCACATACAGATCATCGAGTAAATTTTAGTCTTTAATATTGTGTGTTTAGTTGGTGCAATGAAGAAAATGAAATTTTGAAGAAAGTATCAATACACAGGTCGTAGGAGGAACCCAAATCTAAGGCGAAGAAGGGCGAAGAAGAGCGAAGAAGGATGAGAAAACAGCGGAAGAGCGACAGGAAGAAATAGGCCATCCTACTCCTTTGACATCAGCCACAGCAAAGAAGCTTGAATATTTTGGAATATCAGCAGAACAGTTGTCCGAGCCATTAAGGTCTGCAAGAGCCGAAGAAGACACAGCTGACTGTTATTTTTTCATGCAACTTTCATGTCTCAAAGATGTAATAAGTAAGTTAGCCTGCCCAAATTTTCATGCTGTGGGCCTTCATTATGAATTGATGAAAGTTCAGGCAAAGCGTGAACTGTGGTTAATCAATATGAGTGTCCTGCTGCCCATGAAACAAATCGTGCGGCAATTTTTTGAGTTCACTCCCAGATATTTTGCTCATTCGTAAAGTCTCAAAAGGTTTATCTATATCTCAATAGCTTTAGGGAACACACATAATCCACTGACTACTGAGAGGAAAACATTTTGTAAGGCCATTCAGCTAGAATTTGTGTGTAATGACTTTGTGTGTGGGAGATTGTTCTCCATGTTTGAATAGAGGATTAACGAAGAAAGAAAAATTAACGATTTGCGTAAGCAGCCGAACTACTGCTGTTCTTTCAAGTTAGATAAGCAAGGATGGTCATAACAATGCGGTTCCTATGCTTCAATTTATTGGACTAGTTCCCAGGCTCTCCCATACGGTATTTATTGATCTCTCCAATTTACGCCCTCACTTCTCAAAAATTGTGATAAACAGAAAGGGCTGAAATTCCATCCGTGAATATTTCGCCCTATAATCAAAGCATATAGCATGCTGAAAAAAAAACGAATTCTCATCCCACCCACCGCTTTGATGATTCAATCCATTTACAGCAATGACTATGTTTACAGTATGGATCCTGAACCCCCTTTACAGATAGTAGTGCTTTAGTACAGTGCCGAATGTGTCAATTTTAATGTTAAATTTCTACATGAATTCTTTGGTGGTTAACAGATATGCTATCGTGGATAACTACTTAATTTTCCACCCCCCTCCGAAACGTTACCTGACATATACGGCCGTGACATATACGGCTAATATGACACATACAGCCAGCATAGAAATGAGGCAGATTAAAGGATTCACAGTCTTTGGCAACTGTCATGACTGCGAACACCACGCGCACATGGGCTTTGTTTTTTAAATGTTCCTCAAATTCAGGTCGTAATTATTGGTGGGAAGAAACTCTAGTACTAAGTTCGGAAAGAGCTAAGAAACTTTGAAAAGCATATTCTAAGATATTATGATAAATATGTTGTTGAACCCTTATTCTAGAGTAATATTAACTAACGGTTTTATGTTTTGAACAACACTTTTTCTTCCCACCTGATGTTTTATATGCCAAGAAACATATCTGCAGCAGTGTTGGCAATTACAGGATAATTCATGCATTTAAAAATAAGAAACATTTTAGTACTATAGCCTGATCCAAGTTTCTTATAAAAAAAACCTGTATCATTGTGTATTTTTTATGGTATTGTCATTAGAGCAATTGTTATTAAGACCTGATTTGTATTTAATCGATTTGTGTGCAACATAAGATTTACATTGACGCAAGTGCTTTGAAGTACGCGTTCTTTATCTTTCCAGGTCTCTTTCTGTTGAACAACTGCGAACATTGACTTTACTTCTTATCACACAGTGTGATCAAGTGTTGACGCAAATTTTTTTTGTAGAAAGATTGAAACAATTATTGCTAATTAAAAGAAAAAGGAATGGCCGTACAAGATAAAAAAGAATTCGATTGAGAAAGACCTTGGCCAGATAGGATACAATCGATTAAAATAATTATTAGTGCAGTTACAATAGCAAAAGATCGGATAAGTCTTTGACTTGCTGTTGGAATACAATAGAACATATGCAATTCCGAAAATAAATGACATATACGGCTGACTAGGCGATAAAAATGACATATACGGCTGACCAGGTGATAACATGACATATACGGCTGACCAGGCGTTAACATGACATATACGGCTGACCAGGCGATAAAAATGACATATACGGTTGATCAGGCGACAGAAATGACATATACGGCAGACCAGGTGATAACATGACATATACGGCTGACCAGGCGTTAACATGACATATACGGCTGACCAAGCGATAAAAATGACATATACAGTCCATCAGGCGATAAAATGACAAATACAGCTGACCAGGCGATAAAAGTGACATATACAGCTGACCAGGCGATAGAAATGACATATACGGCTGACCAGGCGATAACATGACATATACGGCTGACCAGGCGATAATATGACATTGTTAGAAAGCAGGCGCTCATTCAATGATTGCAGTATTCTAGTTTAGATTGTATTTAATCTTGTTGTTGTGTTCTTTCACATTTATGTTATGTTTCTTAACTTTGTAATCGCTACTGAATATGAATCTAATTGAACTTAACCAGCTTTCCAGCTCAGGGGTACTTCTATCAAGGTTGAACTAGACGTGTCTTGGTCTTCAATTACGACTCATGTCTTGTCCAAGAGCCATGTTTGTAATTAATTTAATTGCTCTTTTAAATAATATACAAACCCCCCATGTCCAGTTATTTGGTAGGAGAAACTTACCTGTATGTAGGTACTGGAATTTCCAGCTGAAAAAAACAACCCATTACTTTCTCACATCAGTAACAAATGCTCACATCTAGTCTTTTAAACAATAAAGTAGGTTGTAAGCCTAAATCCAGTATGCCAATGGCCGCTAGTTTTGACCCGCATTATTTAACCTGCGTTTTATCAACCTGAATGACCTGCATTTTACACTAGCCGGATATGGAAAAGGCTAGGAAACTACCAAATTATGACCGGCCACACAAACTTGTATATCAAACCTCTTTATTACATAGTGTCACGGTAAAGCAAGTGCAAAAGACAGTGAAGGTGTTGACAAACTGATCAATTAATCTGACTCACTTTTGTATTCATTAGACAAAAGTCAAGTATAGGTTCATCAGGAACTGTGTGGGCAAGTGAATCCGTCAGACTATGTCACAACAATCAATTTCGATTGGAAATGAAACCAGAATAAACAGATTCCCCTGTATAATCAAAATAATTTGGGACCTTCTGCATCACATTGCATGATTGTGCCTTTCATTTCAGGACATGACAGTAGATGAGGATCTTTATAAGCTCCAAGGATCAGTCAAAACAAGCAATGGACAATACAAACAACTTTGAGAGCAAGTGTATTAATAGATGCTATCATATGTTAAAGAACATTCTAGATCAAAATGATGTCAGCATGTACAAGTTCCAACACAATGGAGAAGTTCTTTTTCAAGCCAGATTAAAATCTTACCTTGAAATATTGAAAGAGGCACAAGGGTGAGAAAGATTTTGAGAGTGGAGAGGTTTGAGAGTTGCTATAAAATGAAATCATTATGTGAAAGATTGCTGGATTTGTTAAGACTAATGACAGTTCCAATCATGAGACCAATGGTAGCAACCCTAACAGATGCAGGTCCAGGGGTTGGTTTTTCCAATTTTGAAGTGAAATTTAGAGGTGCTGAATTATCAAGACTGTCAAATTCAGACCATAGATAAGGCTACACAGCTCTAGAGGTGATAGTGGCCAAGGAGAAGCTGAAATAACTAATTTAGCAACAGGGGATGCAGATGTTGATTGAGCTACAACGGATTGGGAGATTGTTAAGAGATATGAAGGTATGCCAGCTAAAGAGGTTGGAGGAATTTAGACAATGCTTAGGCAGTCTCAAAAGAGCTTTTTAAAAGGAGTTTTCAAACTAAAGCCCTGCTGAGCAAGAAGTTTGGAAAATAATTTAGACCTAAAACTTTATTTCTGGACAGGAAACATACCAGTTCATAGCCTTCACTTCATTGATGATTGCGAGGCGCAAATCACTCATCAAAATAGCCTACAAGATTCCCGGAATCCCACAAAATTTTGCAAAGATTCCTAGGAGTCTTCCAAATTTTTCCAAAGATTCCTAGTATTGCTAGATGGGATTTAAAAATTCCTTTGAATGTTGGGTTCGCCCTTTTTATTGGTGTTAGCAGTGATATAGTCAATATCTGAGTGCTCTGTTGGCTCAATTTTATTGGCGAGGAAGGTTATTACTCTTGATTATAGAAGAAAAGAGGTATACAAACAATTAACATTTTAAAATATTCTATCGAGATGTATGGGAGAAAACCTCACATGTGAATACCTCCGAAGGTAAACAAACATTCTTGCTTCTTTCCTCGCAAGAGGGTAGTGGTGAAGGGTATTTTGGGATCCGTGATTGCCAGCTGTGGAACAAGAATCTCTAGATATTTTTGACATGACCTCAATTTGCCAGTTTTATGTGACACGTATTTATGATAAGGAGCAAAAATATGTTGTTGCTGTTGAGTGAATTTTTATGCAAAACTTCCAGTGTGAAGGTAAAATAAATAGCCAACAGCAACGAAAAGAAGGGTTGAAATTACGGTTGACTAGTAATTTTTGCTGCGTGTTGCAGCTCAGCTTTGAAGAAACATGTAAGAAAGTTTTTTTCAAACGTGAAATGCGATATTGATGAATTCCACCCATGATTCATGATCATGATCCCTTTACCATCCTTTTGCAAAGAGTAGCAATAAAACGAACAACAACATTAAGTCAACAAATTGAGTCACAATCTGGTATTTACAGTATGCTTGGTTTTAGTTCATATCAAAGGCTTATTATAATCAACGAAACGAAACAAAACGAAATACTGCAACGAAACGAAACGAAATACTGCAAAATAGAGCAAAACGAAATATGAAGAAATAGAGCGAAATACTGCGAAATACGGCGAAATATGCTTAAATTCATTAATCATTCGAAATTAGGTGATCAATGATTGATTTAAATAAAGAACATCATTCGACTTAACTTTCGAGAGAGTGTAAAACAAGTTAAGTGATTCNTCCCCTGAGCGGAGCGGAGTTCCTGATTATGACAAAGCGGGCGTTTTCGCAGCTCATTCAGAGAACTGAGTGAGAAGACGAATGAACACAGGCCTAACAAGCGTGAGAAGACAGTGGAGAGACATGGAAGAACAAAAGACACTGAGGCAAGACAGGTTCGTAGGATAATCTTTCTTTTTGGTTTTAACTTTTTTATTTTGATTGTTTAACACTGAGTCGTCATTTCCACAAACCACAACAGGGCCTAACTACTATATTATATAGGCCACCACGTACGTCCAGCTAGGTGGAAGGCCTACTTGGTTTACTTACTGCTGACTGACCACCACGAACAGTAACACAACAAAATTTATAATACAATACAGAATTAATAATAGGAGGATTTTCCAATGCATGCGATACAGCTAACTAGCCTCCACGAACAGTAGCACAACAAAATCTACAATACAGAGTTAATAATAGGAGGAATTAGAGGGGTAGGGATATTAACTCACCACCCTACTATGAGGCCATCAAAAATGAGGTTGTTCAAAATTGACAATAGAGAACAAAAGAAAGTTGGTCATGCATACCAGAGATCTCACTAAAAAGTGCCATACTCTGCAGACTAGATTTGTTGTTGATAGTAGTGGCCCCCTGACTTTTCCCCTGTTGCAGTGAGAAAATCAAGTAGAACTTTGGTCTTTGATTTAATTTTATATGAAGGCGCCTAGAGGCTGTACTAGTTTGAATATAAATATTGTGTTACTCTACTACTCCATCAAGATGATAAGGTATACCACTTTAGTGTACTCAGGCCTTCATTTTTCATCAATTAGAATTATAAACCCATTGGTTTTTTCATGTGAAATTTTGGTTGCAGTTGCACACTGGCCACTGATGCATAGTTGCAAATGAATGCAAGTTTTCCACCCTGGATTATACCACAATGTATTTCATTTTTACTAGACGTTCATTCTTGATCACTTCACCGGATTAATCTTGTTTTTTCACATATCTTCTTTCCCATCTGAACATCCACAGAACCAGTCACCAATGACTTGTTTCTTGACACCAACACATTTCCTAAAGCCATAAATAGAAGGCCTTTCAATATCAAATTTTGGCTGCACACCAGATGTCATACAGTATGTCTAGCAGGCATAGGCCTATAACTTTCTAGTAGTATTTACTCAAAGTTCACTACCAGCATGCAATAACTATAATGTCAACTACTTTCTCTACGTGTATGCTGTTGGAAGAAACTTTCATACCTGTATTATATACTAAATTTTTTTAATTTGAAGGAAAATTTCCAATTTTTCCTTCAAGTGGTTTTGTGGTTTGTTTTTTATTGTGTGCAAGGTTAATGTTGCGGTTTTTGACTGTTAGAGATATACCTAGTATATTTCTTAACATATAAAGCAACATGCCACAAGAAAAGGAGTTCTATTTCACTCAAAACATACACTTGCAATGAATAAAGAATAAGAGCTCAATGAAATCTTTGCATTACTATTATATTAGTCTATAGGCTGTGCCTGATGGCATCTGTTCAATTATTAGGCTATGTCTGATAGATCCTGAATAGAAAAAACAATGTGCTATACCTTAGTTGTTAAATGTGCATCATTTGTGCTTTTCTTGGCTACTTGTATTATAAATATAGAAGCCAGATTTTGCTTACCAGTGGTACCATGCTTCACAAAGATCACACATGATCATCTCAGTATACTCTGGAACATTACACCTTGGGCATGTCCAGTCTTTATTCACATGTTCAACTAAATATAGAAAAGTGCAACATAATGTGAGTTCTATGCCAATATCGTTGACTAAAAAATGTTGTTCAGCAAGTTCAAGTTCATTTATTTTAAAATTCCAACATACAAATTTCATTAAACAACAACTACGATTAAGACAACAGCCATTCCTGATAACAAATTAGAAAACCCTGTAAAGCAGGGCTTTCAATGGGACACATGCAATAGCGTTCAAGCACTCACCCCAGTAATTTCACGAGAGTGATTAATCGCACACAAAAACCTTTGTAATTCTGTCACTGAAAGGTGTAAATAGCACACACAACTCAACCAACGTGGGGAATAGACCACACAGTAGACCACTCGCATCAAATTTTTAATGAGAAAGTTCTTTAAAACTCAAAGGAATTCTGGAGAATCGATATGAATTGCACAAGCTGGAATATGTTTGTTGGATTTCCAACAAACATTAATTGTCACGCAAATATTTTATCTCAGCTGACTATCGATAGAAAGCTGCAAAACGATATATCAACTTACGCATCAATTTAACTTTTTCCCAGGCGGCTTCTGTGAATACTCTCCTAAGGCCATCAGTAGTTGTGTTGACCAAGGATGGATGGGGAAACTTGTCATCAATCGTCATATCTTTGACATCTATTGGTCTCGTCAATTCTTTTTCATCAAGGATGCTTCTCTTGACTCCCAACTTTCTCAAAATATTTTTCGGCACTGAAAAGATATACTGTATGTAAATACGAAAGACAGATATATATACTCCTTGTTTCACCAAGAAAGGGCTGCCACCACAGACTTAACTCTTGAATTTAGCTATATTCAAGAAGTCATTTAAAATTACTTCTTTGGGAAATTAATATCTGTTGTATAAGAAACTCAAGTGAGGTTTGCCCCAAATTGACAGTATTAGCCAAAAATCTGTAATATGAGGTATTGAGTCTTCGAATGTTTTCAAATAACTACATGCTACTTGTTCCTGACTTTTATGGCTAGTTCACCCTTTTTATTATCTTTAAATGCCTTAAATTAAATGTCATCATTCTTTGTGCTCATTCCTGTCTTCATTATTATATTTAAAACGAAAACAATCCAAGCTTACCTTTGACTTTCTCATCCTGAGATTTCTTAGAATCTGGAACTATGAAGCCGTCACTGTCCAGAAATGCCGTTCTATCTTCATCGGTAGGCTTTGCAAAACGTATGTTTCCTTTCTTCCTCCGCTTGGTTGTTGTAAAAAATTTCCGTTGCTTGTCAATATTTTTGTTCCAGCCTTTGAAAACTGGCTCCATCTTCACAGCGTTGTTGCTTCCTTTTTTCATGGAGTCAAATGTGCTCTTTATTGCAGAACCACTTTTTTGCAGATGTTGCAATGCATCTAGATGCCTTGAATCACACTCTTCAACTGAACCAATAATCGAAAGAAACAGTTCTGTCGCTTTCTTCTTTGCATCCTCTATTTGGCTGACCACATCCTGCTCAAGCATCCCCACAAGGTTTTCAAGTTCAACTTCATTTTCTTGACAATGGCCAGTTTGTACGTTGTCCTTTGGCTCTGTTTCAAGTCTCTGCCTTTTGCGATGGACCTGCAATGGAAATGTAAGATATACGTTTGAAGCAATAGATCTTTTAGCGAATCTATAAAGAATCTGGATCAAGCGATAGGTTCATACATTTGTATTCGAAAGGTTTAATTAAGTAGTGTTAGAGCTTTCTTCACTGTTTTGCACGTATTTTTCATTTCGAGATAATATTAAATTATTTAGTAAATTACTAAATATGCAGTACTAAATATGCAGTATTTCTTATCATTCCTGNAATTAAGTAGTGTTAGAGCTTTCTTCACTGTTTTGCACGTATTTTTCATTTAGAGATAATATTAAATTATTTAGTAAATTACTAAATATGCAGTACTAAATATGCAGTATTTCTTATCATTCCTGTTTGAGATTATAAGACTCAAAACCTCGATTGTTTGCGTTAACTCAAGTTTGGTATGCGTCTCATTTACAAGAGATGAAATTGGTATACACCCTGATGCCCACAGATATCCTAAAACCAGCATCATACGTAGCTATCTATCTGTATCCAACCCGTTCAATTGAATTTTTGAAACTACCTAAAAAACCAGTCTGCAGAGTATGGCACTTTTCGATGAGATCTCTTGTGTGCACGACCAACTTAATTTTGTTCTCTATTGTCTATTTTGAATAGCCTATTGAAGATATCTGGTGTGCAAGTTTCATACTCTTCACACCTGCTTTCAAACAGAAACAGAAAGAATTCAGAAATTTTGATGAAATAATTTTAACATACCAAATGAATATGCTTGCACATTACGCAGTACAGCAAGAAGTCAGTGCAAGTGCATCCATATTTATGAAGGCATACGTCGCAATCCATACACTTAAGGACACAAAATGAGCCATTGCATTCTTCTCCGGTCAGCTTGACAGCGTATGTTTTCTTTGTTGTTTCAGATTTGACTTGCCATTCTGCATCATTCACTTGGGTGACGGTGTTAAAATTCAAAGACAGGCTGCTCTGGTGACGCTCTTGGATCATCTTTAGGCGCTGGGTCATCTTGCCCTTGGTCAGCTTTATGATCCTGTCGAAGGTTTTGTCACGGCTGTACTTCAACAAATTGACGAGACACTTGTCAACGCGTTTGTTCTGTTTCCCATTCAGATAATTGTATTTGAAGACTCTGTGGAATGCTTCACAAAACATATTGGTGTTGATACCAAGCCCGCAACGAGAGAAATATCCCCAACGTCCACTGTACGGCACCCAATATGTGTCAAAATATTCGGCAAATTTTTTGGTAGCAGATGAACTATGGAGACGTTCACATAGGGTAGTGAGGTAGCTATTGAACGTGTTTTCTTCTGTCTGCTCCAACACTATCCTCAACTGGGTGTAGACTTGGGCTTCTAGTTCAAAATTTTTGACCTGCAGGATTAAAATGCTGTGGTTAATGAAAAGCTTACAGTCTCATTACGAGATATGCATAAACTTTAAAACTCGCATCACTGAATGAGCAGTCTTCTGTATGATCATACAATTGGGTTAGATGCGCAATTTGGTCGGTCGGTTGCAAACAGAACTTTGGAGAATTCTGCACATTTCAGTAATTTCTCGCTGTACTAAAAAGATTTGACATCTTTTTCGGGATACCTTAGCATCGTTCTAGGCTGTACACAGCATTGTCTTTCAATGCCCCCTCATTATATATGTGTATCTTACTTGTACTATGTAATATTTAGACTTATAAAGATTCAAACTTTTCAATGGAATGCAAAATGAATGTGGTGCATTGGTCTATACTGATTTTGCAGGATAGCTGAATGGATACCCGTGGCAAGGNGTTTGTTCTGTTTCCCATTCAGATAATTGTATTTGAAGACTCTGTGGAATGCTTCACAAAACATATTGGTGTTGATACCAAGCCCGCAACGAGAGAAATATCCCCAACGTCCACTGTACGGCACCCAATATGTGTCAAAATATTCGGCAAATTTTTTGGTAGCAGATGAACTATGGAGACGTTCACATAGGGTAGTGAGGTAGCTATTGAACGTGTTTTCTTCTGTCTGCTCCAACACTATCCTCAACTGGGTGTAGACTTGAGCTTCTAGTTCAAAATTTTTGACCTGCAGGATTAAAATGCTGTGGTTAATGAAAAGCTTACAGTCTCATTACGAGATATGCATAAACTTTAAAACTCGCATCACTGAATGAGCAGTCTTCTGTATGATCATACAATTGGGTTAGATGCGCAATTTGGTCGGTCGGTTGCAAACAGAACTTTGGAGAATTCTGCACATTTCAGTAATTTCTCGCTGTACTAAAAAGATTTGACATCTTTTTCGGGATACCTTAGCATCGTTCTAGGCTGTACACAGCATTATCTTTCAATGCCCCCTCATTATATATGTGTATCTTACTTGTACTATGTAATATTTAGACTTATAAAGATTCAAACTTTTCAATGGAATGCAAAATGAATGTGGTGCATTGGTCTATACTGATTTTGCAGGATAGCTGAATGGATACCCGTGGCAAGGCCTTTTAGACTAAAGTTAGATTGAGCTACCTTGTTTCGAAGCTGCTCCTGCCATGCTTTATCTACGTGCCAAGTACAATATAATTGCTTTGGGTTGCATTCAAATACGGTAGTAAATGCATCGTAAAATTGCTGTGCAATGTCAGACATAAACCACGAGGGACGTAAATCACCATTCTTCTCTTTGATCTGTTCGCAGAATACCTTCAAGACTGAGAAATCTTCTCTGTTAGAAAGACACCAGGCCACTGGAAACCCTTCACCGAATTCATCAACAATCAGCAGTGATGTCAGTTTGAAGTCGTATCCTGCAAAAGAGTATATGTTATGAGGATCACACCGGGAGCATATTTGTCACGTACCTCACTAACATACCAACTGGATACATCTGTTAAGCTCTGCCGTGATGAATGTGTATTTTGTAATTAGAACAACAGTTGATTTCACAATATTGGTCCCTCTATGAAGCAGCAACTGAGAACGCATGATGTCTGCACAAAGTAAGCAGAAACTAAAGGCCCTAAAGGAAGCTGATTCAGAAGACGAATTATATCTTCGCGATATTTGATGGATCTCTTGTAAAGAAGCTATTATTAAATTGTTTAAAATTTGGAATGGAATGCTTGTTACAAGAAATGTTTATTTCACTCACCAGTTGTCCCATGAGTTGCATCACAGCAAATACCCTTGTGCGCAAATCTTCTCATTTGATGGCTTTGAAATTCTGTCTGAATTATGATTACAAAGTCCTCCAAGGCCAAGCTGCTTGTTTTTGCTTGTTCGCCTAGGAAAGAGTGAAAGAAACATTGTTACGAGACCTGTAGACTCAAGTTTAAACTACCAGTTATCCCAAAAAATGGGAACATGTTAACAGTAATTGTGGGCGAGGTTCATTCTTTTTATTTCAACCATTATTAACTTTTTTAAGACCAAGAAGTTTTAACGTAAATTTTGCTGGCTTGTTCTTGTAATTTGTTTCAATGCTAGGGAGATGTTATTTTGATTCCTTGTAACATTAGTTAAAACATTATTACAAACAAAATGTTTGAAGTTCTGAACTCTGAAGACTGAAAGGTATAAAAGTCTAACTAGAAGCTTCTATTCTCGGCACAAAGTAAATTCAAACTTTTTCGAATCCTCCACAGTAACAGTTGAGATATTCGGCATATTTTTTGGAACACCGGATATACTTTCATTTATAGTAACCAAATCTTTTGTCTTATGATGTGTAAATTCTTTACTGCGTGAACAATAAATTCAAGGTACCAAAGATGTAAGTCTTACAAATCTCAGATGGCAACTTAACTCTTGCAATCCTGCTTCGGTGTTTAAAAGTCATTCCTAATTTCTGGCGGGCAGTCACTTAGATGGAGACAAGTGAAACGCATTGCATAGTAGAAATGCAAGGAATACTACCAATACTACCTTGTAACTTGTAGTAGAGAATCGGATTTCTGTCACTTTGTGACCACTCCTCTATCCATGAAAGCACACTCGTAGTGTCGTTAGGATGCCGCTGGACTTCATCAATAAAATTTGATCTTCTTATATTTGCTAAGTCTTTTTTGTCGATTAGGTGATCTCTTGTTAATTTTGATCCTACATTATCTCGTATCTCGTCCAATATTCGTTGCTGTGAAACACCTTGCTTTAGCTTAGCTACTAGCTCTTCCCGTTTCTTGTTTGATAGCCAAATGTGCTGTAGGCTTCTCCGATGACCATAGTGGGATAAGCAGGCTTCAACAGACACTCGCTTGTCAATGTGGGTCGTGACTTTGACTGTACACGTGCAATTTTTTTCTGTTCTGCAAGAGCCTAAGGAAAAATTGGCAATTTCTATTATCACAATTTTAAATAAAATCTATTGTTTTGTTTTCTTCAAATCTTTCAATAAAAGTTCTCAGTAAAGGTTATCAGCAAAATGGTGTAGCTGCAGCTAAAGAACTAAACAACGAATCATAATGAAAAGCGAGTTATGTACGGTATTCATACAGACGACGTCACGTGACTTGATCAATTCGCGCTCGAAAATCCGAGTTGGGGTAAATGAAGCCATTACAAAGTATAGCGTCGCACTGGGATTTTGAGANCCATTGCATTCTTCTCCGGTCAGCTTGACAGCGTATGTTTTCTTTGTTGTTTCAGATTTGACTTGCCATTCTGCATCATTCACTTGGGTGACGGTGTTAAAATTCAAAGACAGGCTGCTCTGGTGACGCTCTTGGATCATCTTTAGGCGCTGGGTCATCTTGCCCTTGGTCAGCTTTATGATCCTGTCGAAGGTTCATGTGACTGTACACGTGCAATTTTTTTCTGTTCTGCAAGAGCCTAAGGAAAAATTGGCAATTTCTATTATCACAATTTTAAATAAAATCTATTGTTTTGTTTTCTTCAAATCTTTCAATAAAAGTTCTCAGTAAAGGTTATCAGCAAAATGGTGTAGCTGCAGCTAAAGAACTAAACAACGAATCATAATGAAAAGCGAGTTATGTACGGTATTCATACAGACGACGTCACGTGACTTGATCAATTCGCGCTCGAAAATCCGAGTTGGGGTAAATGAAGCCATTACAAAGTATAGCGTCGCACTGGGATTTTGAGAGTGTCTCGTTTATTTATCGCAATAAATAAATTCAAAAAGCTTGGAAGCTGTTCAAATCGTTCCAAAACTTTAGCAGATAGATAGGCGAAGGTATAAAAGGAAGGTTGACTTTAAAGAAGCGACGAGCAACTTGCAACCGAAAGAGTTTGTGGTGCTAACTACGAAATTATCGATGCAAAGGCAAGTTTCTAACAGCTTTCTTGGCCTAAATTTTTGTTTTGCTTTTAAAAACAGCATGTTCGAGTGTTTATTTCATAGGTTTAGGTCTGATTGACAATTGCTACCTATCCTTTCCCTACTCACTATCGCGAGGTAGAATAGAGGAGCAATTTTATGCAACTTTTTTGCAAATTTCCTATAGACGCCTATAGAAACTTTCTGAAGATTTACCCCAAAATAAGATGGCGTCGTGTTTTATATGCTGCTGTGATGTCATGCCGTCTGTATCAATGAGTATAAATTTTTTCAAGAAAGAAAAAGAAACTAAGTTACAGAGAATTTTCATAGCGTTTGTTGTCAATTTTATGTAAGTATCCGGCAAATGTTTGCAGGAATTGTTCGTTTTCAGTTGTGAACAGAACAATAATTTTTCGTTGGTTCTTTCGGGTTTGTTTGGATTTCAGTGAAATTTGGGAGATTTTGTTTGTTACTAAGAAAACCAACATACCTTTATTACAAACAGCAAGACGCCTTGCAACTAGGGAAAGTTTCTAATTTGTAAACGATTAGCTTGAGTAAGTGTGCGATATCTTAAAACAGCACTCACACATACATTACCGTATGCATAGTCTATGGCCACTTACCTCCTGATTTCAAATGACGCTGCCGCTGCTTGTTTTCCACCCTTGATCTGAAAATACCGGATCTGTTACACTGCAAATAGTTAACGGTTTCTTCCTGCTTGTTTTTTGCACATCCATACACTTTGAAAGAGGTTTGTTCTTCCTCTTCTATTTGTCCTTTCCATGTGTCAAATTCTGAAATCAAATTGAAAATTTTGTTGATACTACACCAAAAGTCAATTTACCGAATGAGGTAAAAATAGTTCATTTCGTGTATTCGTTCGGTCCCCCAATAGAAACCTGTGGTTCAGCTGTGTGCACAGAAATTTTGATAATACAATTGAAACACAGGATTTTTGCTAAGTACTGATAGAATACATGGAAATCTTACTTGACTTGCCCTGTGTTTAATATTATTTAGTTTCTTTCTCACAAGGCCAATGGTTGTAGTGCGTTACCGGGATCCTTGCACGTGGGGTTTCTTGAGATATAGAACGATTCCCATCCCGTTAAAAAAAGTCCTAATATGCTCCAAACGCTCGTTTAGTGAACGGTTAAGATAATAACTGAATGCTGCAGGCGGTATGCAATCACAATCATCGGATCTCTGAGAAACTGTNACACAAAATGAGCCATTGCATTCTTCTCCGGTCAGCTTGACAGCGTATGTTTTCTTTGTTGTTTCAGATTTGACTTGCCATTCTGCATCATTCACTTGGGTGACGGTGTTAAAATTCAAAGACAGGCTGCTCTGGTGACGCTCTTGGATCATCTTTAGGCGCTGGGTCATCTTGCCCTTGGTCAGCTTTATGATCCTGTCGAAGGTTCATGTGACTGTACACGTGCAATTTTTTTCTGTTCTGCAAGAGCCTAAGGAAAAATTGGCAATTTCTATTATCACAATTTTAAATAAAATCTATTGTTTTGTTTTCTTCAAATCTTTCAATACAAGTTCTCAGTAAAGGTGATCAGCAAAATGGTGTAGCTGCAACTAAAGAACTAAACAACGAATCATAATGAAAAGCAAGTTATGTACGGTATTCATACAGACGACGTCACGTGACTTGATCAATTCGCGCTCGAAAATCCGAGTTGGGGCAAATGAAGCCATTACAAAGTATAGCATCGCACTGGGATTTTGAGAGTGTCTCGTTTATTTATCGCAATAAATAAATTCAAAAAGCTTGGAAGCTGTTCAAATCGTTCCAAAACTTTAGCAGATAGATAGGCGAAGGTATAAAAGGAAAGTTGACTTTAAAGAAGCCACGAGCAACTTGCAACCGAAAGAGTTTGTGGTGCTAACTACGAAATTATCGATGCAAAGGCAAGTTTCTAACAGCTTTCTTGGCCTAAATTTTTGTTTTGCTTTTAAAAACAGCATGTTCGAGTGTTTATTTCATAGGTTTAGGTCTGATTGACAATTGCTACCTATCCTTTTCCTACTCACTATCGCGAGGTATAATAGAGGAGCAATTTTATGCAACTTTTTGCAAATTTCCTATAGACGCCTTTCTGAAGATTTACCCCAAAATAAGATGGCGTCGTGTTTTATATGCTGCTGTGATGTCATGCCATCTGTATCAATGAGTATAAATTTTTTCAAGAAAGAAAAAGAAACTAAGTTACAGAGAATTTTCATAGCGTTTGTTGTCAATTTTATGTAAGTATACGGCAAATGTTTGCAGGAATTGTTCGTTTTCAGTTGTGAACAGAACAATAATTTTTCGTTGGTTCTTTCGGGTTTGTTTGGATTTCAGTGAAATTTGGGAGATTTCGTTTGTTACTAAGAAAACCAACATACCTTTATTACAAACAGCAAGACGCCTTGCAACTAGGGAAAGTTTCTTATTTGTAAATGATTAGCTTGAGTAAGTGTGCGATATCTTAAAACAGCACTCACATACATTACCGTATGCATAGTCTATGGCCACTTACCTCCTGATTTCAAATGACGCTTCCGCTGCTTGTTTTCCACCCTTGATCTGAAAATACCGGATCTGTTACACTGCAAATAGTTAACGGTTTCTTCCTGCTTGTTTTTTGCACATCCATACACTTTGAAAGAGGTTTGTTCTTCCTCTTCTATTTGTCCTTTCCATGTGTCAAATTCTGAAATCAAATTGAACATTTTGTTGATACTGCACCATAAGTCAATTTACCGAATGAGGTAAAAAGAGTTTATTTCTTGTATTCGTTCGGTCCCCCAATAGAAACATGTGGTTCAGCTGTGTGCACAGAAATTTTGATAATACAATTGAAACACGGGATTTTTGCTAAGTACTGATAGAATACATGGAAATCTTACTTGACTTGCCCTGTGTTTAACCCTATTCGTACTGGGGGGGGGGGCGTTTTTCGCCCCCCCTAACACACTTTGCTACACTGCGCTAAAACCACATAAGATATGACAACCAGGCTTGGTGACTTTTAGTAAAATTAAGTTGGCAATTAAAATTTCTACATATCATTGTTTTTACTTTGATCACGTGACCACAGTAACACCATATTTGGAGAGTGGTCAACAAAAAAAAGCTTAGAACGTCCATAGTTTTTGCCTCGCTTGNCCATTGCATTCTTCTCCGGTCAGCTTGACAGCGTATGTTTTCTTTGTTGTTTCAGATTTGACTTGCCATTCTGCATCATTCACTTGGGTGACGGTGTTAAAATTCAAAGACAGGCTGCTCTGGTGACGCTCTTGGATCATCTTTAGGCGCTGGGTCATCTTGCCCTTGGTCAGCTTTATGATCCTGTCGAAGGTTCATGTGACTGTACACGTGCAATTTTTTTCTGTTCTGCAAGAGCCTAAGGAAAAATTGGCAATTTCTATTATCACAATTTTAAATAAAATCTATTGTTTTGTTTTCTTCAAATCTTTCAATAAAAGTTCTCAGTAAAGGTTATCAGCAAAATGGTGTAGCTGCAGCTAAAGAACTAAACAACGAATCATAATGAAAAGCGAGTTATGTACGGTATTCATACAGACGACGTCACGTGACTTGATCAATTCGCGCTCGAAAATCCGAGTTGGGGTAAATGAAGCCATTACAAAGTATAGCGTCGCACTGGGATTTTGAGAGTGTCTCGTTTATTTATCGCAATAAATAAATTCAAAAAGCTTGGAAGCTGTTCAAATCGTTCCAAAACTTTAGCAGATAGATAGGCGAAGGTATAAAAGGAAGGTTGACTTTAAAGAAGCGACGAGCAACTTGCAACCGAAAGAGTTTGTGGTGCTAACTACGAAATTATCGATGCAAAGGCAAGTTTCTAACAGCTTTCTTGGCCTAAATTTTTGTTTTGCTTTTAAAAACAGCATGTTCGAGTGTTTATTTCATAGGTTTAGGTCTGATTGACAATTGCTACCTATCCTTTCCCTACTCACTATCGCGAGGTAGAATAGAGGAGCAATTTTATGCAACTTTTTTGCAAATTTCCTATAGACGCCTATAGAAACTTTCTGAAGATTTACCCCAAAATAAGATGGCGTCGTGTTTTATATGCTGCTGTGATGTCATGCCGTCTGTATCAATGAGTATAAATTTTTTCAAGAAAGAAAAAGAAACTAAGTTACAGAGAATTTTCATAGCGTTTGTTGTCAATTTTATGTAAGTATCCGGCAAATGTTTGCAGGAATTGTTCGTTTTCAGTTGTGAACAGAACAATAATTTTTCGTTGGTTCTTTCGGGTTTGTTTGGATTTCAGTGAAATTTGGGAGATTTTGTTTGTTACTAAGAAAACCAACATACCTTTATTACAAACAGCAAGACGCCTTGCAACTAGGGAAAGTTTCTAATTTGTAAACGATTAGCTTGAGTAAGTGTGCGATATCTTAAAACAGCACTCACACATACATTACCGTATGCATAGTCTATGGCCACTTACCTCCTGATTTCAAATGACGCTGCCGCTGCTTGTTTTCCACCCTTGATCTGAAAATACCGGATCTGTTACACTGCAAATAGTTAACGGTTTCTTCCTGCTTGTTTTTTGCACATCCATACACTTTGAAAGAGGTTTGTTCTTCCTCTTCTATTTGTCCTTTCCATGTGTCAAATTCTGAAATCAAATTGAAAATTTTGTTGATACTACACCAAAAGTCAATTTACCGAATGAGGTAAAAATAGTTCATTTCGTGTATTCGTTCGGTCCCCCAATAGAAACCTGTGGTTCAGCTGTGTGCACAGAAATTTTGATAATACAATTGAAACACAGGATTTTTGCTAAGTACTGATAGAATACATGGAAATCTTACTTGACTTGCCCTGTGTTTAATATTATTTAGTTTCTTTCTCACAAGGCCAATGGTTGTAGTGCGTTACCGGGATCCTTGCACGTGGGGTTTCTTGAGATATAGAACGATTCCCATCCCGTTAAAAAAAGTCCTAATATGCTCCAAACGCTCGTTTAGTGAACGGTTAAGATAATAACTGAATGCTGCAGGCGGTATGCAATCACAATCATCGGATCTCTGAGAAACTGTNGGTTCAGCTGTGTGCACAGAAATTTTGATAATACAATTGAAACACAGGATTTTTGCTAAGTACTGATAGAATACATGGAAATCTTACTTGACTTGCCCTGTGTTTAATATTATTTAGTTTCTTTCTCACAAGGCCAATGGTTGTAGTGCGTTACCGGGATCCTTGCACGTGGGGTTTCTTGAGATATAGAACGATTCCCATCCCGTTAAAAAAAGTCCTAATATGCTCCAAACGCTCGTTTAGTGAACGGTTAAGATAATAACTGAATGCTGCAGGCGGTATGCAATCACAATCATCGGATCTCTGAGAAACTGTGAAAGGTTACGTAATGATTCCAAAAAGCGTAGTTGTGGATTTTCTCTAATTATTTGTTTCTTCTTTAAGACTTTAAAACTAAAGGTAAAACAGCCTCAAGTCAGTCTGATCACTTGTCCTCCAATGCCACTGAGAAAGCTTGAATACCATTGACAATTGATATATTTATTCACTTGTCAGCTTGAAGAGCACGGACATTTTGTATATTATTTACAACTGCCCCTTACCTTCAATAGACTTGAACTCCTTTGTTGTCATTCTGAACACGTATCCATGACTATCGGCCAAATGTCGTCGAAGGTCTTTTATAAAGAAGCACTTGTGCCCACAAGTCAGGCATATGCATCCGCCACCCTCAACAGATTTCGCGGCCTCAGCTCCATGGTTGCTCTGAACATGTCTGTGCAAGTTAAAACCCCTTTGGGTCGTGTAGGAGCACTGTCTGCATTGTAGCACATTCCGTTTTTGCTTGTTCTTCTTTGGTGCGTGTGGACTTTCGGTGTTTCTGCATTTCTCAGCAGCCCTCTTTTCTTTGGTTTGCTTGGTGTCTGGTACACCACAACTGGCACCAGTCAAGGGATCTTCTATGTGTTGCATTTGCTGATCCTGTGGTGCATGTGTTGAGAACTCAACAAGCTCTATGTCTGCTATTTCTTCTGTCTCAGTAGAGAGCTCTAAGGAACCAGGAATACGATCATCAGTGAGCACCAAAGTTGGAACGAGATATTTAATTGATATGCTTCCCTCACTAATCCAAGCCATCATAACTTGCCTCAGGTACTTTCCAAATCGCGAAGGGTTTGCGAGAAAAACATGGGAATCTCTGTCAGTGGTGCTACGTTTGCAACCCACGATTCGTGAAAAGAATCCTGGGCGGAGACAAGCAACGGACAACATAGTAGCTGCCACTACGCCACATATGTTACCATCTCTTTGCAGTGGATAGTGGAGTGAACAGCTTGTGGAGCAGCGATGACCGTGACCAGAGGACGAAGATTTGTGGCATTCAACGATTTCCATCTCTGGCATTTCTTCCTTGAAAATACTCACATAGAATTTGTTCACTTCGTCAATGAGCTGTGTTGGCGCGGACCACCCCAGTGAATCTCCGTAAACTATCTCCTTCTTCTCTATGTCTATTATAGCCATGGAGAAGTGGATGCCAAGACTTCCATATTGAGGCGTAATTCGCACGCTCCTCTGTTCTTGCCCATGGTTCACAGATCTAGCCTTGTAGACGTTGAATATTAGTCCGATTTTCTTCGGTAAATTATTTTGTTTGGCCTCTAAGTACTGGTTTACTGTGCGATCGACATTAGTGGTTGAGTTAGCGTATGCACAGAACATTTCATTTTGCTGCTGGTTCAGTGTCTTTGCAATCCAACTCATATGATCTCCAGACAAGTACCTTTCTCCACATAGTTGCGCCAATTCCCCTGGGGTCATATTGATAGCTCCTAATAACCTTGAATATGGAGAGTTATGAATTTTGGAACGGAAATTATTTAGTAAGACGCGAGATGGTACCGAGTCAACTGATATTGGTTTCCTGCAGGTTTCAGACAGCCAGTCTAACTCTTGGGCAACTGCTTTTCTAATCTCCTTTGCTTTGTGTAATTGCATGGCTGCATTGATAATTGTTATATTGTACAGACCAAACTCACTTTCCATGTAAAAGGCACATCGTGCATCAGCTCTATTAGCCCGATCTAGTTCGGCTTTCCATCCTAAAAGAATTTCTTGCGGCGGTATGAAGTGGTGTTCACATGGAGAGGATGTCGCCCTTGGCCCATCATACTGCTTAAGAATTTCTCTTGAAGGTCTTTTGGTTTTAGGCACTCGGCACTCGTAGGCTGCAAGACGTGTATACGAGGCAAGTTGCGTTGTAGATAGTATGCGATGATTGGTTCTGACCAGCATCTAAAGTACAGATATGAGATAGAACACTAAAAATTGTTTTGAAAAGCCAACCATAACCAAGCAAACACAAACTCTTTTCGCCAGACACTGTTCAAAATATGCGGTTTAGTTGTAAGATTTTAAAGAAAACACTCTGTGGATTACAAACACAATTTTAAAAAGAAACATCGATGGAAACAATAGATACAGGCCCCTAAGCACGTTTTCGAAGACAATTGCTCAGCCCGCCAAGGAACCTCGGAATTTATTTGTATACCTATTGTAAAATATGTTGACCGATTGTGATATTATTTCTTGCAACCCGGTGTTTATAATTTGTTTTGATTTTTCTAATATATTTTCAAATTCTACAAGTACAATTCAAAGTCTCGTACTTGTATTTTTATTTATTTTTGGTATGTACTCTAGCTTAAACAATCCTGTTGGAGCAAAATGAAAAATGGTTTCAAGTATTAGATACAGTGGGATACAGTGCGAGTGAATTTATCTCTACTGATATTTGGAAAACTCTGTTATTAATATTTAAGGCATTAATATGTGCCCTTGTACCAAAGAGCATGCCTGAACGAATGGTTTCTAAATTGGTTTCTTATTTTATGTTTTGTATTATTTTGTATTTGTTGCTGCGGATCAGCATAACACCCTTGTGTCCTGCTAGATTCTAAATTTCTTATTGAAGTGGTGGGTAATTTTAACTTTGGAAATTAAAAACAGAGGCCTTTCTTTGGAACGAAGCTGGATTTTGTTGTTTTGAATGCAGGTTTGTCCCTTTTCAATGCCTGGTAATTTGTATTGCACTGATGTCAATTAAATTGTGAAATTCAGTTCCGGTTATATTTACAAGCTACAGCAATGTCCTTCTAAATCGTTGTATGATCACTCACTGGGACATAAATTCGTTTGGTAAATAAATAATGATTATTATTACAAGCTTGCATTCTCACCTTCGAATTTTCATTTACTTCCACATTAAATCTTACGCCATGTTTTCTTTCCTCGCTTCATGAAATAGATCACCTTGCCAGCTCTCGTAATTTTACTCTACTAACCATTTGGCGCCAAAAATTGAAAACGCCCCTTGAGGTACATGACTTGAGGATTGACGGGGGCTCCTGCAGCAGAATCTTTATAGGACTTTTCACCACTGGTTCAGAAAACCATCCGGGGAACGCAGTCTTCTTCGGTCTGATAGGGGGTCTGCATCTCAGTTTCTAATGGCAAAAATTTGCTTTAATTTGGAACGATACCGAGTTTCTCGGATTTTCTATTTCCGGCCAAAAAGCCCATGTTAGGAAAATCGGGGGTCGTAATTTTACTCTACTAACCATTTGGCGCCAAAAATTGAAAACGCCCCTTGAGGTACATGACTTGAGGATTGACGGGGGCTCCTGCAGCAGAATCTTTATAGGACTTTTCACCACTGGTTCAGAAAACCATCCGGGGAACGCAGTCTTCTTCGGTCTGATAGGGGGTCTGCATCTCAGTTTCTAATGGCAAAAATTTGCTTTAATATGGAACGATACCGAGTTTCTCGGATTTTCTATTTCCGGCCAAAAAACCCATGTTAGGAAAATCGGGGGAAATCTGCCAAAAAAAGACTCATTCGGCTGAGAAACACACAAAATTAGAGCACCACATCCTCGTACCCAAAACGTGTCTTTTACGTCCGAAATTAGACTGATTTTTCCCCAGATCCTTAGATTTTTAGCCCCTTGCTATTTTCCAACTTTTTGCAGAAGTACTGTTTACCCCCTCCCTGTCACTTCAGAAAATATTTGTTCTAACACAGCAACAACAACAAAGTTCTGACGCAACAGAGTGCCCTCGCGCTTCTTCTTGTTCAACGCGAACGGTGGCTGTATAATGTTATCGCGTGTCGCGTGATAATTTGTTGCTCCGCTTGTCCCGCTTGCGCTCGACCGCCCATGTCAAACTCGTTTTCATATACGACCTCGTAATGGCTTCTTTTGTTTTAGTAGCCTATTGTTTTATTGACCAATCAGAGAGGTGAGCAATTCAGCGATCTAGCAACAAGTGCTTAGGGTCTGATTAACCATCAGTTACACCCGATTCTAGTAGGATATCACATCAATTGATGATATATGTATGTGAGGGATAGTTCATCAATTATTGGTTAGTGTTAGTAATGTATAACATGTATTGAGGAATAGTTAATCAGTTGGTGTTTAATGTGATAATACATTTTTCCAGCTACTAATGCGTAGACCTAAGCAATATCTTCCCGCCAATTTCTTCCCACGCCATTACCACTGTTGTCAATTTTATTATATTTCCCAATGCCGTTTCCGAGGAAGAACCTTAAGCTTGTTAACTTTGATGATGATGGGTGGAAGAAGACTAAATTTGTAGTCTCAGGCACCTCGGACACCAAGAAGAGACACTTGTGAAACTGGCAAAGAACAGGCAAGAACAGGCCCTCCAATTAGGCCAAGTTCATCAACTGTCGGGGATAATGTTGATGTTGACGATGATCTCGATTTTGCGAATCAAGACGCAGGCTTTATTGGCAGCAATGAGCGCCGAAACAACCGAAGGAGCTATTCTGACATTAAAAGGGCTGATTGTGGGCTATTATTTTTATAGATAACTGCCAATACTGAATGGAAGAGATCACAAGGATCAAAGGCGTTAAAGCAGTCTATTAGAAATAGATCTGTTGAAAACTTCCAACGAAAGTTTGTACTTGTTTTGCCAGAAATTTCCATGCTTGAAGGGCACTCAGTTGGAGAGGTAGGAAGTCCTGATCTTTAAATGCCCTTGTCAATGAAAAGCAGGAAGCAAACGTTTCATTGCTTTGGGAGGCTTCCGGAAAATACCTACCGGGTGTCCCAAAAAAAGTTTCCCTATTTGAACAGCTAAAGGAAAATAACCATGGTCGCGTTTTGAGCAATTTAAACGGCCGTCCTTCGTTTACATGCTAACTTGGATCCAAATAATTTTTCCCGATTTTCTCTGCGATTACAAGACCTCCAAAATATGGATTTTCCGAAAACCTTAAGCTCCAGAAACCCTCAAAAAGAGAAACAATCTAGCGATAGAGGACAAAAGGTATGTTCCATGTTTTACATTGCAGGTGTGAAAAGCATAGGTAAGTCCCGCTAGAGGTTGTCAGTTTGCTTGTATTGTTTGGAATCAACAAGTTTGTTTTTTCATTCGACAAATCAGTGTGCTCACGACGTCATTCGGGAATTACCAAAGTCAACAAACCTAACTTGAGTCACTCAAATAGTTCATCCAAATGAATTTCCTAACCCATAAGGTTATTGCAAAACAACTCCCTTGAAAGTGCACCTTCAAGAATCATCCCCTGTGTATTTCGGGACACCTATCATCAATTAGCAGTCCCTTTGCAATTGCAGAACCCGTGCTGATGACTAAACTCACGGTGCTTGTTGTTTGTTTTATGTTGATTTGTAACTCTAAGTTTGTATGTTTAGATTATCCTAATTTCAATTCTTTATACGTTTCCCATGGTGGTTACATTGTGACTTATTGCCCCTCAGGACCACCAAGAAGATTTCCTTATGACGATGCAGGTTGAGATAAGTCAATGGCGAGCAACAATAGGCTGCTTCCGTGTATCCATTCCACCGGGATTACTGAAAGAGACCAAACTAGAATTTCAGCGAAAAATCAAAATGCTCCAGGCCTGGCACAACATTCCCGATGAGTTGATTTTGAACTTTGATCAAACGCCTCTGTCATATGTGTGTACAGGGTGCCTCCCAAGAGGGGTGCCTCAAGTGTACCGCTAGTTGGTAAAGGCAAGCAGAAGCAAATAACCGGCACGTTTACGGTGTCAAAGACTGCTGTCTTTTTACCAATGCAGCTCATCTACGAAGGCAAAACAAATCGCTGCCTCCCAATTGGAGTACGCTTTCCTGATGGCTTTGACGTGACCTGTACTCCAAACCACTGGAGCAACGAGGAGAAGGTGATTCAACATCTGAATGTCATCATATTTCCCTTCTTGGCTAAACAACGAGAGGAAATGAAGCTCCAACCAGATCAAAAAGCCATGCTAATCTTTGACGTCTTCAAGGGGCAGAAAACCACGGCTGTCTCAGAGCTGATTGAAGAAAACAACTGCGTTGTGGTATATGTGCCAGCCAATATGACCAACTACTTCCAGCCACTCGACCTGACAGTAAATCGTCCTGCCAAGCAGTTTCTAAAGGCAAAATTCGAAGAATAGTACGCAAGGCAAATAGAGGCCCAGCTCAATAGAGGTATTGACAACTACTCAGTCGACGTTCCTCGAAAGCTATCCACAATGAAGCCTGTTCATGCTAATTGGCTCATTGGGCTATATGACTACCTAAGGAACAACCGTGAAATGATTGTCAAAGGTTTTGATATGGCAGGAATAAGTGATGCTTTAACAACAGAGTTAGACCCAGAAGACCCATTCAAGGACCTTGATGAATAGTCGCTTGATTGCTCATAGAACATGACATTTTTAATCATTGTTGCTATTATTGTGTTTTAGTGGCGATTGGTTTGCATTTGATGAAATAATTCGCCATCGTACGGAATAACTACAAACAATATACACTTATTTCTTACAAGAATCTTAAAATTCGAACCAGTACAGGAAGTTTCTTAAGGGTTTCTGGGAAGTTTCATAACAGTTCCCTTAAATCTCGTTGCCTTTGATGCTTTGGCTTTTTAAGACTAGATTATGAAAGGTCTTACAATAATTTTTTGCCAGTAGTACTCAAGTATCTTAAATTTTTGTGATCTGAAATTTTGTTTCCTTGATGGGATTCTTATAAAGAATCCCGTATGGCAGCACTTTTTTAACTGGGTTCACAGCTAGTTTTATCATCATTCAAAATGACTAAAAATTCACATTCGAATGTTCTTGTACGGTATGATGGTGATGGACAAAAGTTGATATTTACGAGAGAATTGATAGGCTCTTATTATGAATAAGCTGCCCATGATTAATTAACGTAAAATTACAGTTAGTTTTAACACATATTTTGGTATCATGCAAAAACTGTTTGTCCGAAAGTTTTTTTGTCCGAAATTCTCGAAAAAGCGTCCGAAAGTTTTTTGTCCGAAGTTGTTTTTCCGAGAGTTTTCCGTCCGAAAGTTTTCGATGTTAATGTACATAAATATTCAAATTTCAATATAACAACCACTAATTGAAACTTCCACTTACCATTGTATCATTTTCTGGTGAATGATCAGCAGTCAGCTCTAATGTCACTGAAGTGAATTCTTCCTCTTCTTGCATTTCGCCGTTCACTCCCACTGTAACATCAACTTTTTTGGTATAATTATCTTCTTTTTTATTGAAAGATGTTTTCACAAGACCTGTATTTTCGCTACTTAAATAATCAATATGTTCCAATGACTGTCCTGCAAAATTTTTCACAGAGCCTGCCGCTAATATGCTCCATAACCATATACAAAAGGTACAGATGCTTTCCAATAAGCTGAGGAGTGGACTCTGATCTGGCTATTAAGATTACCCCCACATTTCTCTGGAACTGCATGTGTATCGATGCAAAACAATTGTCTCTGATCCGATCACAAGCGAATAATGTTTGCATGTAAAAACTGATAAAAACATTTGCTGTTTCTGACTTGGAGGCAAAGTACACTCTTGAGCTTTCTTTGGCTTTTGTTGTTGAAGACGCTGTATGGATATGGCAATTCTTTGCTGATCGCATATTTAGAATGCAGATGATTGTTGTCCCATATTATGACATAAGCGTTGACCAGTGTGTACTGTTGGGAGTTATTTCGATGATCATTCAAGACTTTTGAATAATTCTTAATAATGTCGGTGGTGATGCTAGCAAGCCATGTTTCTATTCCACTTTCGAACAAATTAAGTTTAATCTGTGAAATTATGGTATCACAGGTTGTCCGGCTAGTGTAAAACGCAGGCCTGCAGGTTGGTAAAACGCAGGCCTGCAGGTTGGTAAAACACAGGCATCAAGGTTGGTAAAACGCAGGCTTCAAGGTTTGTAAAACGCAGGCTTCAAGGTTTGTAAAACACAGGCTTCAGGTTGAGGGTGCTACTCAAAACCAATTATATCATCACTTAATCCTTATTCATGCAAATGGCTAGTATTTGATTGGAATCGTGGCTACAAAGGACTGGTTCTGCTGATCATATATTGTTCTATTTGAATGAAAATAACATAACCTAGGACTTCTTGCTTTATTCAAAGAAGGCAATGTTAACAATTCTTTTGTCTTTCTTTTGTTGTCTTCCTCGCATTTATTAAGTGGTGTCCATATTGACACATGATAAATTTTAGTCTGATAAAAGATGATATCTTGTCATTTCATGTATTTATTTAGTTTCATTGTCAACTTACTGAAGAATCGCATTTGCACTTGTAACTCCCGCTGCAAACAGTCAAGTTTTTTCCATGAAAATGAAACGCCAAAGAAAGAGAGAAATATGTTTAAAAAAAGCTCCAGTACATTATAGAAAGAGGAGCAAACTTATTTTTAAATGAGGGGAATAATATAGTAAATAAATAGGGTGTTATGAAGTAACATACCTTGATAATTTATCTTCTTTCTGTGGGCTTTTTCTGAGGCTTCGTAGAATTTTTGGGATTGCGCAATGTTTTTGTATTGGCAATTGTGCTGACGCGAGATTGGCGAACTTTCCCGTCAAAAGAGCCTTTGCAGTGGATTCAAAATGATGGCATTTCAGAAATCATTTACTGGCGAAAACAATTTGAGGTGATTTCTGCCTGTGACCATCTAAACACTTGGTTGCTTCTGAAAAGTAACCAACTAGGTGTAGCATGGACGACTGTGACCTTATAGTAATTGGTAATGGTTTTTGTTAATTTTAAACTTTTAGCCAAGCAAGTGTAGGATTGCTGGACAAAGAAAAACGTGGTTGATTGATTGTTTGATTAATTGATTTCACAAGTTTAAGTAGCACTTCCAACTGTCCGTTTTAGGAAATTATGAACTTTTTTTGAGGAGGCCTTCCAAGTTCTATACTATTGACATGGTTCCAATGGAACCAATGGTCTGAGTCCAATGGAAGGAATTAAAAGTTTCTATCTCATAAAAATATTAAAGGCCCCCATTAGCCATGTTTGAGGAATGAGATCATGCATTGTAGGGCCACTTGGAAAACAGCTTCTGCTGAAGGGCAACCCTCCTTAAAAGAATGAAATATGAAAATATGAAATATGCATGTAGCTTGCTTGAATTCGTTCTAAAATATTCATTTCATAAAGCTGACTTGCAATTGCAACTTTTCTATTGAAGTTTACATGTCACGACGAACTGGGGAATGGCTGTATGGCTGATAATGCTGAAAATAAATGTGTTATTTAATTGTTGCCACCCTAGCAGTGCGACATTTGTTTCTTGAGAAAATCTGTTGTTGGTTACCCTGACAAAGATCATCGATATTAGAGATTTCATGTCAGTAAGTCCTGCCCTTTTCTTAGAGGGGCAAGGGGGCATAAGTGCCCTTTTAATAAAACAATATTTTTCTTTAACAGCCTTAAATAAGATACAACGAAAATCAGGAATTAGATCCTAAAGTCAAATTTTCATTACAACTTACATTAGTCATACCCATGATCTTACAAGAACATTATTAAAATTAGTTAAAATTTTCTTAATAGCATTTTAAGACAATCTAAAGGGCGTGGTCGCAAAAATTTTCTCAGGGAGTACCCCGGACCCACCAAATTTTCGGCTAGCTTCGCTCGCCTTCGGTCTCGAGTGCCCTTGTGTTCTCGTCTGCCCCCTTGCCCTACCATCGCTCCGGCGTCCCCGTGTATGTGAAAATTAGCAGTTTTTATGCTAATTTCGGGTCGTTTTGCAAATCAAAAATCCAGAGGCACATCGATGCCATACTCTATCAGCAGACTTCATTTTATTAATTCAGCCAGAAGCAGGCCAGGGATATTCTCTTGTTCTAAAAGGTGTTTTGTTCTGATTTATATTACATGAGCTTTTCTGGATTTTCAACATCATTTATTCATTTCCCATTGTCTTCCACTTTTTCCCTCATTTCTGCTCTTGAAGCGTGGACATTGATTAGCAAAAGCTATTTCTAGTAATCATAGTAATAGTATTAAAGCTTTATTATCACTATTTAAATCGCGCCTTAATTATTGGCAGCCAATAATTCAGTTGTCAGCCTCGCATGGGTCGTTCGGTCATGGGAATTAGCGCGGTTTCCGTTTGAAGTCAACAAGGTGTAATTTCGGATGAAACAGAAAACAAAGGAATTTGATGACCGTCTCTCATGGCGTTAGAAGCCAACTGATAAAAGCGAGGCTAGGAATGTATTTATAGCGATAGTAAAGCTTTAAATGCATGTAAAATGATGTCTTTGGTTATATCACAGGAGGTCCAGTCGTATCCCCTAGCGAGTTTCCTAGTTTTCGTTTCTTTGCTTCCCTGTGATCCGGATTATGAAAACAACACCTGTGTAATTCGATATTGGGTTACGTCATCGTTGCGGTCAGGCTGTTGTTGCTACAATAGAAGGAAGAAAACTGTTACGACGCGCAGGATTTGAAAAAAACAGCGAGTTCAACCCCAACCAATGAGAACAAAGATCTCACATTACAAAAGATGAGGTCACCCAGTCTCGAATTACACAGTTGTTGTTTTCATAATCCGGATCACAGGGGAGCAAAGAAACGAAAACTAGTGAACTCGCTAGGGGATACGACTGGACCCCCTGTGGTTATATGATTTTTTTCGGAGAAAGCCGCAGGAAGAAAGGGAAGAGTTAACACTCTTGTTTTGATCTGAAAGTTCCGCGAAATTAAAGGTCCGCGTTTTAGGATTTTGTAGGACCTGAATCATTTTCCCACTCTAAATACATTATTGGCCTTGATTGTTGCCTAAAGATTTCATTTCTAGACATACAATAACGATGAATGCTGCAAAGGTTAATTTTTTCGAACAGAAATCTATTCATTTTGCTTATCTTCTATATCTGTCAACATATCAATTTTTTACCCAACAACGTTTTTTTGGGGGGGGGTTGCCTAAGACGTGTTCAGATTGAAATTTTTACATCAAAAAGAAAGAATTCATAAAGATAAATTACAATTCTGCAAGATGTCTTCCTTCGTAATTAGTGTCTCTCAGCTCACTGTCAAAATAATTGTACTCGCCTGAGCAGCAATGTTTGCCAACATAAACTGTAATTTTCTGAGCTCAAAAAGCTATATTTGTGGTCCCCAGTAAATCAACATGATAAATTTTGAAATTCAATTTTATGAAAACTAAAAAACTGTGAGAAACTAGTACTATAAGAATTGGGCCAAAGCTGAGAAACCGTACCACAAAGTTCAAAGCCACGTTTCTTACAACAAATAAATGAGCGTAGCATAGTACGATTTGCAACTTTTGGGCCTATTATACAAAAATATCGTTTTTATCGAAATTTAGATCAAGGACGGTTTGTAGGGGGGGGGAGGGGTGGGGTCAAACGAAAACGTCCAAACAACGTTGTCAGGGAAAAAGTTGATGTGTTTATGGCCCTTTAACATTTCAATAGGCAGCTACAAGGACATATTGTGATCATTGTTCTCAATCTAAGAATTATGATGATAGCAAAAAGAAAGAGAATTTTCGGTTTGATTTGAAAAGTCCGAGAAATGAATTCCGCGCTTTAGGATTTTGCATAGGGCAAATCCGTTATCTCGAACCAGTTATCTCGGACATTGCACTATCATCGAGCAAATTCTCATTTCCCCTCAATTTTCTATTATTTGTATAGAAATGCGACTTTCCAAATTAATAGATCATGGACGGTTTGTAGGGGGGGGGGAGGGGTGGGGTCAAACGAAAACGTCCAAACGACGTTGTCGGGGAAAAAGTCGATGTGTTTATGGCCCTTTAACATTTCAATAGGCAGCTACAAGGACATAATGTGATCATTGTTCTCAATCTAAGAATTATGATGATAGCAAAAAGAAAGAGAATTTTCGGTTTGATTTGAAAAGTCCGAGAAATGAATTCCGCGCTTTAGGATTTTGCATAGGGCAAATTCGTTATCTCGAACCAGTTATCTCAGACATTGCACTATCATCGAGCAAATTCTCATTTCCCCTCTATTTTCTATTATTTGTGTAGAAATGCGACTGGTTATCCCAGTTATCTTGAGAAAATCGTTATTTCGAATAACATTTTCTTTCTCCTCAGAAAAAAGCAAAAACGAAAAGTAAAAGCAAGTGTTCTACATTTTTGAAAATCTTTATTCTATTTATATAGTTACCCCCGAGATCTTGGTGCAGGAAAGCCCCTCAGGCGAATCATATAATGCGTTTAATGAATGATCTAACCAGATGTGGCTGTATATCTATGAAGTAGTGTCCGTATATACCGTAGCATCCTGTTGCTGAACATAATATTAAGCTATCTACCATCACTCTCTATAGATGTTTCGCCCACCACAACTACCAAAGGCTGTTAAAAAAGTGGATGATGCCCAGTCATACAAAGGGATACCATGTTTCAAGTGGCAAGACTTTGGTAACAAATTACTCATTGGTTCAGGTTCCTATGGAGAGGTGTATCGTGGCTCATATCAGAAGAAGTCGTTTGTTGTTAAGGTGTTAAACGACGCAGAGATGAAAGATTTCATCAAAGAAGTTCGATTTCACAACAATCTCAAAAATACGAACCTTGTCGACTTTAAGGCAATGTGCCCTTCAAATAAAGCAATAATGCTTGAGTATGTTTGTTTTGATCTTCAAATGTTTGGTGGCGACGGGAAGGTATCAAGTCTTGATGCATTACTGAAGGAGCTTCACAATGCCCGATGTAAAGGATTTGAGCATCTTATTCCCAACATTGCAAAGCATATTGTAAAAGGTTTGTCGTACCTCCATGCAATGGGAGTAGCACATCGTGATTTAAAACCTGCCAATGTGCTTGTCAGCAACCAGCATCTCATTGGTCTGCCCCCAAACCAGCAAAACTATGAGTGGAAAAACAACCCGTGTGTCGCTAAACTGTCTGATTTTGGTGAAAGTTGGGGGAAAATATCTCAATCAGTCAATGCAGCATGTTCCCAAACTGCAAACGTTTACAAGGGGACACCAGCATTTATGGCTCCTGAGGTGATAGATCCGCTGCAACGACCTGCTCACATGGGAGAGGAGGAATTAAAGCTCGCCGACTTGTGGAGTCTCGGTATGCTCTTTTATTGCCTATTGAATCCAAGCTGCAAGGCACCATATTTGTTGGAAGGAAAAAGCATTGCAATCAAACCGGGACAGTGGCAACCCTTTATCAAGAGAAAGATATCCAAAGGAATCAAACCAAATCACAATCTAGAATATAGTGCTGTTCGTGCATCAGCATGGGCAAATATAGATGAAGTCTTTGAAAGGTGCATCATGAAAGAGCCAAACCAGCGCATGTCATTGTTATCAGTGAAAGAAACTTTAAATGAAGTTGATACATCAGAGAGTTTCCCACTTTCGCTCCACCAAGAAAGTTCGTTCATAAGAGCCCACGATGAATACGTCAATGGATTACAGTTCAACGAAAGTGATGCTTCATTTGTGCCTCCAAGGGATGATGGAAGGAATGCCTGTGTTTTCTTGTGCTTAAAGATATGCGAAAAAATATTAGCAACAGATAAGACTTTGGAAGATTTGACAAGTGATAGATCTACAATTGAGAAGATCATTCAAGAATTTCCAAAAGAAATTAATGAAAAAAGAGTAAAAGAGGAGCCATACACTGTGGAAGACGCATACAAGCTTGTTCGTGACAACAAATGTATTTTGCCATTGAGATTGGAGCAAAAGGGCAAAGAGGAAATGGTGTTTTCTGATACAGGTAAAAGGGAGTTGATCGCCATGCTCGAGATGCTGCAGGGAGCAGCAATCATCACAGTTCCACCGTATTCATTTGTCGTTGCAAAAGAAAACGGAAAAGTTTTGTTGGTTGACACACACTATGTAGCGGAAGACTTAGGGGGTAATGGTAATGCCATATTGAAAGTATTTTTGAATCCAGATAATGCTGCTAAATGGATTTGGAAGAGACTGTACAGAAGTGATTTTAAATATGGACACCAAGACATAGTTTTTGCATCGTTGATGGAATGCCCAATTGATGAAACACGAAAGCAAGAGAATCAACAAAATGTCACAGAATGTAGCAATGGAGACAGCGATGTGGATTTTGATCTCATATGTATTAGCGATTGTGAAGCACAGTTAAACTCGTCTGGTCACGCACAGGCACAAGGGGCACTGAGCTCCAATAATGTTTCTCACAGAGACCAGGATAGTGAGCCCTTGGAATATTCTGCAGTATCAAGCGGTGAAGAAAGAGTAATGGGACAGGATAGAGAAAAAAATCAAAGAGCAGAAGAGAAGAAAGCAGCTTCACAAATATGGGAACAAGTAGATCGAGAACTATGGGGACCTCATAAACTTCCTTATTTTCCTATGTTTAACAGGAGACTTTCGAAAGTGGAACTCTATGGACTAGTGCAATCAAAGGTTGCACGTTCCAATAGAGCACCTCAATTATGTCGAAGAAATGCAATTTTTGTTGTCAACAGCCGAAAACTAAATGATCCAGATGACGTGAAGAGTGACTTGAATGGCGTCTTTAAAAAGTGTCTTGAAGTTAAAACACATACAGTAGAATGCTTAACTGACGGCAGTGGAAATTCAAAAGTAAAAACAAAATCAAAAAAGAAAGTAGACCTGCAGGATAACTGGTTGTATATGAAGGTAAACAGGAGGGAGAACGACAAAGGCCTCGTGCGGAACTCTTGATGGTATAATTCAACGCTTAGCCAGTGGTGGAAAGAAACCAAGTAAAGTATACTCTGAAACAATTGATGGGCTTGGGAATGACAATGATTATGGTGATTGCCCTCGATTCAAAAAGCAAGTGATGAACAAGGCCTCAAATATGGGAGGATATGAGCGTTCAGCACCTTCCTTTGAAGTCGAAGCACTTCTCGCTTACGATTATGAGTTAGAAGATCAAGGAATAGTCTGGCACCACAGTGACGTTCCATATGATATGTGGGTTATTGGAAGCAAACGAATTGCTGACAATTTAAAGAACATTTCTGGTGGTCTTCCCGTGTCTATCGATCCAACCTTTAACCACGGAGCTTATGAGGTCACCCCCTTGACATATCGACATAAATTTGTTGAATCGAGGTCAAAAAACGTGACTGGGCGATTGACTGATGCTTTACTCATCGGTCCAACAATGATTCATCATCAGAAAACAGAGGATGTCTTTGACAGCGGCTTGAGAGTTATCGCAAGAAAGGCAGAGCTTACAAATGCGAAATTTGGCATTGTTACAGACGGAGAGATTGCTTTGATCAATGCCTGTAAAAGCAATTTTAGAAAGAGTAAGCAGTTGCGTTGTATGAATCACTTTAAGGAGAACTGCAAAGACTTTTTAAAATCAAAAGGCATCAGTGGTGAAATGCGGCAGGCACCTCTCCTCGACATAATTTTTGGGAACAATAGTCTTGTTGAAGCAAAAAAACAAGATAGATTTAGAATCACGGCTAAAAGAAGCTGAACCAATACTAAATGAAATCGAAAGAGGTTTGATAGAAGAAAATTATGACGAAGAAAGAACATTTTATGGATACTTAATGGAACGAGCGGAATCAGTATTAAGGAAGTTAATTCAGGGCATCAGAAAAAAAGGTGGCATGAAGCTATCTGAAAGTGGGGTTCCTGACAGAGTATATACCAACCAATCAGAAACGTGTAATTCGATTTTGGCAGCAAAGAAGCAATCTCTTGGTTTTGCAAAGAAAGAGGACATCTCCAAGAGTAACTTTATCAGAAACGTGTGGCAAGCTGTTTTGAAGGAGCAAGATGCTGAAATTCAAAAAGCCATTTACGGACAGAGCCAGCAATTCTGATTGAAAGAGGAGGCGAAATACCTGCAAGTCAGCATCGAGGAATGGTACAGCTGGTCAAAACGCAAGAAAGAAAGGTATGGTTTCCTACAGTTATTTATCTTTTCTCTTTTGTCTCACAGGTATTCATGACTACAGTGCCCAGGGGGTAATTGTCAAATTTAGCTTGGAGCAATGTCTGAAAACTCAAGTTAGCATTCCGAGGTTGAGGCTTAACCCTATTCTAACTGGGGGGGGGGGACGTTTTTCGCCCACCCCTACCAAACTTATTTTAATAGCTCTTAAACCATGATAACTATAACGCTGAAACTTCTCAACTTTNAGCTGAATTTCTAACTGCGCAGGGAAGATCATTGATATAGACCAAGAAAAGAAGAGGCCCGAGACATGAGCCTTGTGGAACACCAACCTCTATTTTCTCCGTTTTAGAGTCTATACCGTTAACCCTACAAAACTGTTTCCTGTTAAACAAATAGGACTGAAACCAAGAGAGATTTCTGTCACCAACTCCATAGTGCTCGAGTTTTTGGCATAGAAGCTCATGATCGACTGTATCGAAGGCCTTTCTGAGGTCAATAAAGACTGAGCCTATCATATAGCCATTGTCAAAACCATCGTACCAGTTATCAGTTGTTTTGAGCAGACATGTCAAAGTGGAAAATAACAATCTAAAGCCTGACTGACCACTTGAAAGAAGCCCATTCGAGTCTAAATATTTGTACAGCTGATTGAATACGAGCTTTTCAAACAACCTTGAAACAACAGGCAGCACAGAAATTGGTCGGTAATTTGATTGGATGGACTTGTCTCCATCTTTAAAAATTGGAGCAACTCTTGCAGTTTTCCAACAATCAGGAAACTTGCTAGTCTCCAAAGAAGTATTGAATATCATTAGGAGGGACTTTGAAACATAGGGCAATGCAAGTTTCAGAAAGAAACTTGAGATGTTGTCATTACCAAAACTTTTTGCATTTTTTAGTCTCCCAACTGCATCTCTGAGCTCCTGTTCTTGGATAGCACGAAACTCAAATCTCTTTTCCTGGACATTAATTGTGTAGTCCCCGGACAAGAGGGGGTTGGGAGCATCATGAATTTCACTTGCAAGATCCTTACCCACAGAGCAGAAAAATTTATTCATGTTTTCAGCAATTTCTTTTTTGCCAACAATTTCTTTCTCTTGGTCCTTGAGACATACTATGTTAGTACTTTTTGATCTCTTATTCAAGAGCTGGTTTAATGTTTTCCACGATTCTTTCATGTTACCCTCTTGAGAAATAATTTTGTTAGAAAAATAGTCCTTTTTTAACTGGACATTGAGGCTGTTTACCTGATTGCGGACATGCTTATATGAATTCATTAGAATTTCTGACTTGGCTTTATTTGCTGCTTTTTTCAACTTATCTCTAGATCTTATAAGTTTTTTAAGATCTTCGTTAATCCAAGGGCAGTACTTTTCAGAAACCCTCATTTGTCGTAGAGGTGCATGTTTTTCTATAATCCTGGAAAACAAATTAGACCAGTTGTTTGCAAGGACATTTACATCACTAGAATCTCCAATTTCTTGTTCCCAATATATTGCAGCAACATCCTCCAGAAATGCCTGCTCATTAAAGTTCTTCATCCTACGGTTTTTGATCATTTTGTGTTCTTTTTGTAAGGAACCATTAAATTTTCGGACACAAAAAACCATGTAGTGATCACTCATGGAGATTTGAAGCACCCCAGATTCGACGATACTACTGGGGGATGATGTTGCAATATGGTCAATTATTGTGGAGCTGGACAAAGTTTCCCTTGTTGGCTCCTCAATTAACTGCTTCAGGCTGAACAAGTTATAGAGTTCGCACATATGCTTAGTGTTATTATCCTCAGATTTTGAGAGGTCACAGTTTGTATCGCCGATAAAAATGATTTCTTTTCCCTCTTTATCTAAAAAGGCGAGAATTTTCTCTAGTTTATTGAAAGATTCGACAGAATCATTGGGGGGTCTATACCAGGCAACAATGATATATGGTCGACTTTTAGGGGGCTAAATCATTCTTCAGAAATTCTAGTATTGAAAGGGAGACAACAAACACGTTATGAAGGCCAGTTTACATTTTTGTCTGCTTATAAGATCATCCAACATGTTTTAAAAATAGTGTTCGTCGTTTTCCTTTCAATACCAACATTTTCCACCAAATTGTTAAATTGTGATTTTCGTCAGGTGCATCAGTCTCCTGGAGTTAAACTAAAGCGAGTTCTAAACATTTTGTTCAGTCGTAATTGGTAGCACTCATACCGGATGAGTAAGAAAAAACAGTCCCCGTTTGAAAGACCACTGCACCCTGGATATAAAGGAAATGCCACTGGCAAATATCTGATTTAATAGTGGACATGTGCAAATAAATTGTTAATTTACCTGACTGAAACCTGCCACTCTGTTTTGAAATTATGAGCGATTTTCGAGAGAAAGCCCAGATTAAAAGATTAAATGAATGGCATAAATTCCAGATTAAATTTCCCTAATAGTATGTCTGCCTTACAGCAATGACTTGTACATGTTTTAGCACGTGTTATCCCTTTGGGAGGATGAAAATGCCATGCCTAGGAACATAACAAAATTATTCCGGGCGATTTGATCCTCCCAAGAGGATAGCACGCGCTAAAACGTGTTGAAGTCATTGTTGTAGGGCAGAAATATTGGAAAATTTGATCGCGATTTTAGTTTTTGGGCTCAAGGTAAGAATTCCAAGGCACAATTGGCAAAAATGTATTTATTTACTCCACAGATTGTTGCGCATCTGTAGTCATGCTGTTGCTGTTGCAAACAAAGAGGGCATCCTCAATGACCTGGTGAAGGGAGTACGAGTTGCATATCGCTCATCGATAACATATCCGGAATCAGATGGAGGGGCAGGAAGGAAGGGAGGAAGGAAGCGAAAAGCAAGAGTATATCTGCAACGCCCAGACGTTGCTGCACCCAGCAAGAGAGGAGCAACTGGTGACCAATCGCCGTTCACACAGATATGGCACAATAATGAGCCACTGATTATGGTAAAAATTGACGAGATACCGTTGCAAAAGAATACCTGCGGATACTGTGGAAAAGAATTCCCTCGCAATTTCCTTTGCTGTATTCCATATGACGTTGCCCTTAGTCACAGAGAAAGATGGGAATACTTTGACAGGGATGCAAAAGAAGGAGAACCTAGATACAAGCAATCACCATATGGTAAAAAGACCACAAGATATTACTGCGTAAGCAAGAATTGCGTCTACAAACGGTTTCCATACTTCCAGAGTGACTTGTTAGAGATAGCTAAGGATTTAGAACTTAAAGAGTCACACAAGAAACTATTGAGAGAACAACTTAGTGTTTACGTCTAACTTGTATTAATGTGAGATGCACTAATGCTCGAACAGGATTTTGGTTATAGAAAGTTAAGGACATTTTCTTTTTGAAGGATATTGCTGTTTTTGTTTTGCTGAGATGACCTCAGAAGTTTCGTTCTAAATTGTAGGCCTACGTTTCCAAATTATATACTTACTACACTTTGATATGTAACATGAGAGATTGGTTCAGTGGATAGCAAAATAATATCTGACATTTCCTTCCATTTTAATTGCCTTCAGTGTCAGACATATTATGTTGGATTACTAAGCTTATATTGTTATTTTGACACGGCTATTAGCTGCTAACCATCGTTTGTACCAACAAAAAACAGTGCAATGTTGAATCCAATGATCTTTAAGGTTCCCAGGAGTGAAAAGAAATGACTAAATCTTATCGTACAGAATTTTATACATTCAAAATGGTATTTTAAGATTTTGAATGCTACAAGCTTTGAAATTGTTATCATTACATTGAATTAACGTAGCCACTAACTAAATTATACCACAGATAGTCATTTATGTTTGTTTGCACTTGATATTTTATGCATTCCTAATATTGACAGCTTTCTTTATCATTGGCCAACTTGTAGCTTGTAATCTAGGTTTTTTCCGTTGGATCTGACTGCTGCTGTGACAACCGTCTGTCTGACTGGCTATTTATCTCCCAGGGGGGGGGGTACTCTGGTATAATTAGGATTGGGGTCAGGCCGGGGTGCAGAACGTCAACCTAAAAAAAGTAATATCTGGCACACAAAAAAGACCCAACAAAATAATTTTTCTTACCCTACATACAACATACCCAAAACTTATGCAGTCAGCATCTTAAATCTATAGAAATGTGCCCTAACTGATAGATTTCACATAATGTATTTGGATATTTAAGTTTCTGGATTTTGATAATGTTGCTTGACTTTTATTTTGTTTTTAAATCAAGTTTTCTTCCATTTTTTCTTATTTTTCTCATATTTGAGACCCAAAAAAATAATGCAGAATTTCATGAACCCAAAAAAATAATTGTACAAATGACTGACCCAAAAAATAACTTTTGCCCAAATTTTAGACCAAAAAAGTAACCTGAGCATCTCTATCCTAAATATACCAGAGTACCCCTGGGATTTATCTGTCAAATAAATTCAGTTCAGTTCATTTCGTTTCAAATATATCTACCAAACAGTTTTCCCACTGCTTTGTGTTGTCTAAGACCTGTACCATTCGAAGACTAATTAAGAGAAGACTTCCCCCACCTATTCTGGATGTTTGCTCTGATAATGACACTCGTGCCCAAACATTAATAATGGAGAATTTGCTTGAAAAACTCTGAAACGAAGGGGAAACTACAACATACAACCCTGACCCTGTGCACACGAGAGGGACGCAAGAACATATCCATTTTGCTCCGTTCTCTTTTGGATCCGATCGCCTTTGAAGAACTTGTTTTATTTCTACACAAGAAACCCTTGTAAATCTTTAAAATTGTTTTGTTCCCTTTAGAATCTCACGAGGCTCTGGTGAACTGATACGCTGCTGGTACTGACAAAGAATCTTTAGGCAATACGTTTCGGTTCGTAGCATTGTAGATGGTAGATTTTTAGAAACTTGCGTGTTATACTTTATATTCAAAATAATAAATGCGTGTTTGGAGTGTTTATTTGAAGCGTGGAAGCGTCTCGCGTTATTCTACAGCTCTCTATGATACGTCAAATTTAGTCAAATTACTCTTCAGTACAATTAGTAGGAAGATGTAAAAAAATGGAAAATGATTTACACTTGAAATTGATATCAAAAGGATTCTCAAAGTTCTCTGATCAAATAAAATCCTTTGCTTTCTTCCGTGGAAGATGCAATTTTTAGGTTGAAAGATTCGAAGAGTCAAGAAATAAAATCTATTTATGGAAGTTGATACTTTGGAAACACCTGACTGGTGAAAATGATTTAGGTCCGCGAGGTCCGCGCTTTAGGATTTGCTCTATACGAAATCTTAAAACGCGGACCTTTTATTTCGCGGACTTTTCAGATCAAAACATGAATTGTGTTTCTTTTTGTCGTGATAACGATTCATAGTTAAGAACAATGGTCACAGTGTGTCCTCGTAGTTTCTTATTTGCACTATTTCGACTCGTTTTAGAATAAACTGAATGATAAAACTGAACTAGCATTATTGCTTCGAAGATTTCGTGAGGGATAGGGATGCTGAGATATGCAAAGAGGTACGTCCCACTTAGTACAGTAAAAACCATGTACAGAAGTATAGTCGAGCCCTATTTACGGTATTGTTGCGCGGTATGGGGATGTTGTACAGAAGCAGATTTAAAAAGAATGCAAATTCTTCAAAATCGCGCTGCCCGTATTGTGACAAATAGTGCTTATGATGCGCACTCTTTACCTCTGATTAAAGAATTGGGCTGGCTAACAGTTAGAGAGCTTATAAGGTTTGAAAAAGCAACTACTGTTTTCAAATCTGTGAATCAACTTTGCCCAGACTATATGGCCCTGATGTTTCAAAGACAGCGTGAGCAGGCAGGAAGGACGCTAAGAAACACAGAAACTGACTTGAAAATTCCTTTGTTTAGAACAAACAATGGACAGAAATCATTTGCATACCGAGGGGCGAGCGTTTGGAATGGTTTCGATCACCAAATTAAACTGTCTCCCTCGTTATCAAATTTCAAATTAAAACTAAAGGAAGTATTATAACAACCAATATCACGATTTATTTTCTGTAGCAATAATATTTTTGT
>REGM01000260.1:151176-165042 GCA_004194415.1 Aurelia aurita | reverse complement strand
TTTTTTTGTAATTTAAACGCGTAATTGTACGTATGTCGGCACTACGCATGCGCAAATTCTTTGAATTCCTGTGTGATGACGTCATCACTTTTCGCTAATTTTTCTTTACAAAGCAATTGTTATTTATCCACAGAATACACCAAAATTTGACTGATGTCCCTACTGCATTCCGTTTTCTCACAATCAACGATTGAAGATTTTTAGTACTGAACCCTATTGATTTTGAAAATGCAACATTGTGACGTCATGGGCAGGTCACGTGTCATAACTAAAAATAGATTGCATTTTTGGGTTCATCTCATGATGTACTATACACATGCCAAGTTTCATGGCTCTATGTTGTACGGAACAGAAATAAAATAGGGGGGCCGAATCAGCCCCCCCCCCCTGGTCTTCCTAGAGCATCAAACACCCTAGGCTTGATAGGGTTAAGGTATTATTACTAAAGCCATATGCATGTATACTGACAACAAGCAAATCATTACATCAATTTTCTTCTTGAAGAGAGCCTTCATTGTCATCTGTGTTGCAACCTTACATAAACAAAGTCATAAGTTCCAAGATTTGACATTTCTCTTTCTCTAATTATTTATTGGATTATAAATCGGCATCAAAACTTTTAAAACGGAACATTGTTTGTTTATTTTTTGCACAAAACGCACGCATTGAAAATTATGCTACTGGACTGGCAATTTCCTTTTCGGGGCCAACGGTACTTTTTTCGGTGATTGCGGGTTTTTCTTGGTTTCATCCTTGTTAGAAGCAGATAGGGTGCGTGGTGTCGCGAGAAATATGTCTTTGGAAATTCACAATGGAAAAACCGAAGCTCTGATTCAGAACTAATTGAAGTTTTCAAATCAGTATTTAGTTGTCGTTTAACTGTAAGATCGGTAAGAATCTGCCTTGAACAGAATTTTGACAATTAGGAATTTTTTTCATACAGGTCATGTCGGGACTTCTTTTTACACTGGCGGGAGTCTCTTGACAGCAACTATAAACTTGCATCTACCTTGGAACAAGATGACTTCAGCTCGTTTTTTTAGCATCTTCTTGTCAGCTACCTATTTCCAATCACATTCTTGCATAAGCGATGGTTTTTGTGGTCTATAAAATTAAAATTAAATCCAATCTACTTTACCCGCCTACTGTTATGCCAAAAGAAGCAAGCAGAATGAAGCAGAATGAAAATTCATGCAGTATAATTTTGAATAATTTTCAGAAAAATAACGTTGATGAAAGCCTCTAGATGTGGTGCTATGAGATAATGCGTTTATAACACAAAATCTTAGACATTTAATAAACCTATCAAATTTGTCCCGACTTTCTTCAAACTGGACAGTTTTAAATTCAACCGCTTCGTATCCAAAAACCGCCAAGGCTCAGAAAATCTTATGTAAGGGATGACAATAGCCACATGTTCCACTAACTATTTGCAAAATTGGTTCCGACTCTCACCTCGTCACTCCTCTGCAAAGTAGCGCGAAAGAAATTCGCTCTCGTTTCAAACTGCAACTGGAGAGTTTGGCACAGGTAAATACACAGAGCACAGCTTACTAAGTTTGCTCTCGTCAACCATGCACGACAGAAACGGAATCCTTCACTAGATTAGTAGACTAAGTAATGGATGAGGAAAATTAAAATTGCAAGTAACTACTGTTTTGAATGATTTTTGGATGAAGTTAGTTTATCTTAAGTTGGAATATCAAATAACTCTCGCCCTCAAATTTCTACCGACGCCACCCAACTTTACTTTTTAAATCAGATTTCTACAACTGTATTTGCAAGTGCAACCATGCATAATTGGATATTTATATATTTATTGATGCATTTTTACTTAATTTTTGTTTTGTTCATTTGCAGCTATCAACTATTGTTTTTTTTACGGGTTTTGAGAAACAACAATAGCTACCGGGTGTCCCAGAAAAAACGCAACAGATTTGAAAAATTCTAATGCAAACTGTTTCACACTCATTATCAACTTGTTATTTTTATTTAAATCAGCAATGATTAGAATAAATTTTGATATATTTTCCAGTATTCTTGGTAACTTGGTTGTAGAGTTAAAAATCAGCAAACTTCAAATTTGCTGTTAGGGCAAAACCAGAGCTTCCAGCATTTGAGCAAAAGATAATGGAAAATTATGAAGCATGACAATCCCTGAAATCTCACAGCATTGTTGACAAACACGCAAATACACCATTTTATTTTGCATTGAACAGACACTTTCACAAAAATTTTTATCAAAGCACAGTCATGCTTCTTAAGTGCTCATGAGGGTTCTTTACTTTTCCTGAAATGACTAGACCGTTATTAGAGTTATACTTTCAATTGTAAATGAGCATGAAGAGATCCCTTGGGACTTGATAACTCAACAACCAGCAAAGGATCTCTGTGTTGCAGTTTCTTAATTATCTTTGCGTGCTTATCAGTGATACTGTGAAATTGCAGATATTTCCATGCTTCTGATCTTCCATTATCTTTTGCTCAAATTCTGGAAGCTCTGGTTTTTCCCTAACCGCAAATGCTAAGTTTGCTGATTTTTAACGCTACAACCAAGTTACCAAAAATACTGGAAAATATATAAAAATTTAATCTAATTATTGCAGATTTAAATAAAAATAATTGTTTGATTAAGAGTGTAAAGAATTTTGCATTAGAATTTTTCAAATATGTTGCGTTTTTTCTGGGACACCCGATATTAGCTGCAAAACAGTTAATCAAGTCGCTAATTATGTTTTTACTAACAATTATATTTTTCTTCTTAGGTTTACAGGTTAAATATTTCATTGTTCTTTCGCAGCTACTAATTATTGTTGTTTACCTTTACTGGTATTAATGTAGTATTTAGAGGTAACAGCAACGAGTCCGTTGTTTAAAGCTATTTCCAAATTTTGTACTTTCAATCATTTTAAGAACGAATCATTATTTTGAATTTTACAGCTGCATCTTTTAAATTGATTCCCGGTAGGAAGAACGGAGATCGTGGTATTAATTGGTATCAAGAATAAAGGCCTGTTCTAAAGACATACACCATAAACTGCTGCAGCAGTACATCATCTGATTTAAATGCAAAGTAAAAACCTTTTACCAAAGAAAGTTCAACAAATACAACCAATGAACCAAGACTGGTCAAAGACAAAGAAAAGAAACAATTAAACAATTTAGGCATTTTATTTCAAAGAGATAATTAGAGGATTGTGCCAATCAATCAATCAATCAATCAATCAATCAATCAATCAATCAATCAATCAATATAAGAACTTTTACTTAGACAGACTGAGCATTTGATACCAAAGAGACACGAAAAGGACTGCTTCAAAGAATAGAAATAATCCAACGACTTGGGCACATGATATCGAGGAGACAATTAGAGGATTGTGCTTTAGACAAATAATCAAACAAATCAAACAAATAAAGATTGTTGCTTTCGTAACTTGATCATTTTATATCACAGAGAGAGCAAAAATTCTTTATCAAATATATACAATATGAACAATACAACCAATAGAACATTTGTTCCCTACACAAACCATGCTTTTGAAAATTACAGAGCAAATATTTGGTATCAAATAGCTCTAATTTTATTAATAATTGCTTCGACGTCGATGAACACGTTGGTTTTGGCTCATTACTTTTACAGTCGAAAAAAAATAGAACAAAATTTGCTCATGAAGAAATGCTTAGTTGCTAGCCTTGCTATCAGTGATATGCTTCAATCAACTCTTGGATATTCGCTTCAACTGTCTTTCATGATATACCAACTTGATTTAAAGATTTGCCAGTATTCAGGATTTGGGATTACATTGTGTGCCTTTGCATCGATAAATCATATTGTATTGTTAAGCATTGACAGCTATGTAAACATATGTCATCCTTGGTTCAAGCAAAGAATAAGTTTATCGAGGAGTATTGTTGGGGTTATATTCATAATTATGGCATGGATTTATGCATTCTTTTGGGCAGCTTATCCTTTGTTTCGTTGGAATGATTACAGTCCTTTTATTATGAATGCATGTACCATAAATTGGTACACTAGCGACAGAGCTCATAAGCAGTTCATATTAGGCGTCTTTTTTATGTGCATAGTTGTCCCTATAACTGTGATGGCAACATGTAAAATCTTGTGCCAAAGAACGCTTCGTCAAATGAGGATGTATGCAGTTGAACATTTTGGACCAAATTCTATTGCTACAATCGAAAATGCAAGAGCAGAGATAAAGGTATTACAGCTTGGTCTTATAATGGGTGCAGCTTTTCTTGTTGCCTGGGCACCGTACTCATTGCTAGGTCTGATGCAATATTTTGGGATGCAGTTAAGCAATGAGCATTTGATAACATTCGGAGAGTTCTCGAGCATTGCAGCGAAGACTTCGTGCATTCTGAATCCCATAATCCATACATTAACTCAAAAAACATTTCGTGATGACGTTCTGGGGTATCTTAAAGTTTGCTGTACAAATGGTTGTCTTGGATGTACAAATTACTGTTGTACTGATATTGGTAGTGCTCCATGCGATATCGAAGAATAACAGCAGTGACTAGAGCTCACTGTGATCAGAAACTTCACAAACTTTGGATGATCTTTCAAAAACTTCCAAAGGTTTGAATCCCGCTCAACAACTTTGACTTTATAAGCATAGGAATCAAATCTTTAAAAACATTCCACGATTGGTTGATGCATCCTTCGTTTGATTTAATAGCTTGAAATAAACTTCAGGTACTTCGTTATAAATGTTCATTGGCAATCTTTGATATCTTGATATTTCAGAATTACAGCATTCTCTGTGTTTCAAACAGTTTTCCGATTGTGAAGTCATCAAATTGCAAAATCGTGAACCAGAAAAGATACGGATTTCTGCTTACCACCATAGTATAGACCTTCATAAACTACCGGGTGCGCCAAAAAAAACTATCCACGTTTGAAAAATCGTAGTACCCAGAGTACTGGATGGATTTGCATAAATCAAAGTTTGGTTGATAGCAGAAAGACTGAAGTATTTTTGTGATTTTTCTCGTATTTTTATAAGTACAGATAATACAGCTAACTTCGAATTTAAGAAAATTCTGTGTTTGCAAAATGCCTGAAAAAGGGCCTAAAACACTTGATCAAATCTTACAGAAATTTCTCACACCGAACAATGCAAAATTACAGTTTTCCAGGGGTATCGGATGCCGTCTGCACTTGTATTGCCATGGGATTGAAATCTTTAGTATTTCTTTAAGAATTCATTTCCTATAACGCGGGAGAGAGATTAAATGCTCCTGCATCTTGTTCTATGCGGGAGATTTCATACGATTTGATCGAGTGTTTTAGGCCTGTTTTCAGCCATTTCGCATCAAACGAATTTTCGTAAAGTTGAATTTATCTATGTTTTCTCTGCTGATAAAAACACGAGAAATATCACAAAAATACTTCAGTCTTTCAGCTATCAGCCAAAATTCAATTCATTCAAATCCATCTAGTACTCTAGGTACTACTATTTTTCAAACGTGGATAGTTTTTTTTGGCGCACCCGGTATGGTTTTCTTGAAGATTGTACCATATTAATTTAGGATTTACAGCGATTTTACTTTTTTTCAAAGCTCTTCATGAATTCTTTCAATAAAAAAAAACGCACAATAATCAAGATATCAAAGATTGCCAATGAACACTTATAATGAAGTACCTGAAGTTCCTTTCAAGCCATTAAATCAAACGTCAGATGCATTAACCAATCGTGCAATGCTTTTTAAAGACTTAGTTCCTATGCTGAATTTTTACTTGTAAAGGCTTCAGTGCACTATCACGGCACGCAGTTTGGTTATAACGTACAAATTATTTGAATCTGTTGATGTACAAAGACGAGGCTTCGCATATTGTAATTAACTGAAGTTTCGAAGGTATAGATTGTAAATCAAGTAATTTAAATTTAAAAGAAAACGTTATTTACTCATAGTACTAAGAGAACTAACAAATGAATGCCTTGTTTGTACAATCTTACTGCAAAAGTCATGCAATTAATTAGTAGAATTTCAAACTACAACTCATAACGGCTTCAACATTACGTACCTTTCGAGATTTTGATTATAAATTTTGTTTTATGAAGTTAATATCTAACTGAAAATTATTTTCGTTGACTTGCCCAAAGGAAAACTGTTCAGACTTTGGTGCAAACGTTCTTTCAAAGCGTGCCAAGAGTTGATAAGAGACCATATCTATATTTAAGCAAATGTCATTAAATAGCAGCACCCTCAGCATCAAACAGACTTATCATCATAACCGACCGTACGTTCCAAAGTAGAAGGCCGCAAGAGAAGACCTGTCAAAAGCTGGAAACTTTCATACTTTTTCAAAGAAGGTAAATGCAATTTCTTGTTGTCTTATTATGGGATTCACTTAACCCTATCTGACCTGGGTGCAGTGGCGTGGTGGCCGGGGGGCAGGGGGGCACGTGCCCCCCAGCTACGTGAAGAGATGGGGGCGCCGAAGGCGCCCAACATTTTAAGAGGGCGCCAAAAGCCCGAACGTAAGCTTGGTTCAAACTAAAGTGAAATAGCGCTTAGAATGTATTGGAAATACGAGGAAAAGCGTCGGAACTTATTTTGTCTCAATTTGAGATTTTATATGGGCTTTGAAGATGTTTGGATGGAATAACTCTCTAAAAATGTAAAGTAATTACATTTGGAAGCAATAACTCACTAAAAAAGCGTTTAAAGTGTGCATAGAGAATGCTCTCACTNTTGGTAACCATGGAGACAGTGCTAAATATAAAATGTCAAAATTTTTACAATTTCATTGCTCTATGATACAAAGTTAAACTTACTAAATCTCAGCAGCCTTCTACATATATCGAACATGGCGGAAACAAAAATATACTAGGGGGGGGGGGGCGCCCCACGTCAGATAGGGTTAAGGACAAGTCCGGAAGAAACGCGTAAATTTGGGGGAAACGGATTTTGAATTAGGCCCATCATTTGGGGTCTTCATCCTTACCAATTAAGCCTTCAAAACGAAGTAAATTCAAATCAGTGTCTTTCTATTTTTTAAATATCATTGAAACTACATTAACAAAGCCACCTATGGCTTTTGAATAGCACTGAAGTTTTCGTTTCGTTCTTGAACATTTTGGATCTGAAGTATTCATAAAACTTTGATCATTACTTTTTACTGTTGCGAATTCTCAGAAATATTCTGTGTACTTCAGCATTTCAAAACTATGCAGTCAGGTAAATGTAATGTTTTTATTAAGCCTTTACCTGTTTACTGTGGATCCCTTATCCATAAATCGCTATCGATCTATCAAGCGTATTGTGAACGTAACGAATATACACTGTAACGAATTTTTTAAAAATTAAGAAACCGTGATACCTGGATTGAAAAAGCTAAGAAACTTTTGTGATTTCTAGCATTACAGTTTCCCAGGTGTTGGAGTACCTTATCACTGGTTCACCACATATCTAACTGAAAGGCAACAATACTGTCACGTTAGTGGTCAAAGTTCTAGCCGAAAATCTGTTCAGTGTGGCATTCCCCAGGGCTCGTGCCTTGGTAATATGTATGCAGACGATACCAGTGTAACCTGTTTTGCAGAAGATACGGAAGAACTCTGCAACGAATTGCAAAATTAATTTAATCAATATTTCAGAATGGATGCGTCAGAATAAGATGAGTTTATATACGAAAAAATCTGAATTTATGATTATAGGCCACAAACGGCAGCTTAATCGCATCCAAAATCCTTTCCATCTGGATATCAACGGAGAAGAAATTAAAAGGGTCCATGACTTAAAATACCTTGGAGTTACTGTGTATGAAACCTATCATGGACTGCACATTATGAGAAACTCAAAAGTAAGATTAAAAGTAGACTTTCTTCTATCCGGAAACTGAAAAATATCCTCCCACAGACAAAGCTAGATCAAGTTTACTGGGCGCTGCTCGAGAGTCATTTACGATACTGTAATGAAATATGGGGAAGTCTGTCAAACACCAAACTTGATCACCTTCAGCGTCTGCAGAACAGGGCTCGCGTGCTTATAGAGAGTTCTAGATTGTAGATTGAAAGATGACAGAAGATGTAGTTGGCTGTCTCTTTCAAGCTTGATTAAATATGACGGGGCTATCATGATCTACAAGATAATTAATGATTTGCGCCCTGACAGCTTGAAAGGAAGATTTTTAACAAGGTCGCAGCTATCTAACTATGCATTAAGAAACTCGCTAGATATCGACGTGCCGAGACTAAATTTAGAATTTTCAAAAAAGAGTTTCCATTACTCTGGTGACAAAGTGTGGAATGAAATTCCATTGAACATCAGGAATAGCCTTACAAGTTACACTTTCAAAAAGAAATTGAAATATTTCTTGCTAAGTCGGCAATTATTCCCAAAGCACGATCCCTAGGAAGAACAGCATTAGATTTATATATTGCATAGTATGGCTTTAATCATTTATATTTAGGGTATTATTATGGTTTATATTTAGCATTTAGAGTATTATGGTTTTGTTGTTTTTTTAGCTGATAGGGTTTTTGTGCATAAATATTACAAATGAAATAAATGAATGAATGGTCACTCAATAATGTTTCGACACTGTACAGTGATAGCAAATGTTGCGACTTTGTTTTGAGTGGGAATTGTGTTATTGTACGTTTTGAGATTTTACTAAGTAATTTGGAAGCCCTTCTAACAAAAATAAGTTAACTCTTCACTTAGGGCATTAAAAATATGAGAATCCCATAAGAAACTTTCATAGCACAGTGTTATTCCTGTTAACCTTCACCTATGCATGGCAAAATTTCTGTTGCTCTGGGGTCCCACAGTGGACGATCATACGTAGACAGAAGAGACAGAAAATCATGCTGGCAGTGAGTAGAATGCATGGGGAGGGGTTCTTCTCTGCCAAACTTGGGGTATGAGTTTGCCGTCAATTCACAATTTGACTCAGAAGCGCCAGCAGTACAACGAATAAGAACATGGGCCTACTCATAACGAATTTCAGAAAGGAATCATAACGAATTTAAATAAGACTTCATTCAAGAAAATGTTCTCCGCATTATTTGAAAAAAGAAACAGCTGGAGCTTATCCTTGCCTTTCAACTTTCTGAGTAAATATTCTTGCCTTTATTCACTCGATCCTCAGCCATTTGCAAAGTTGCCCTCGGGCATCCCCAAATATATTTGGTGTTTCCTTGATGTATGCAAATTCTAAGGTCCCGAAACATATAGTTTAGCGCATGCTCTGGCAAATATCACCTTTCTTTGAGCAGAGCACGGAGAAGAAAGACCAGGAAGAAGGAAGGGAGGAAAGGCGTATTGATCGAAATGGCAGATCAAACCAAAGAACTAACCATTTCTGGAGAAATCATTTTCGCGCAAGATGTGCCAGACAGCCCTTTACCAAACCCTTCAGTGCTCAATGTGAAGCTAAGTGACTACAGAATATTTGATGCACCTTCAACTACGATCGCTGAGGTAACAGTTGACGCCCATTCAGAGTATGTCAAGGGAAAACCGCTTCGATACGTCATAAATGTTCCAAACTTCCAGCTTAAAATGCCCTACTACAACGTACGTATCTACTACTGTAGCCTAAGCATTTCATATAAACAACTATTCCATTGTTTTTGGTCATCATTTAGCTGATTTGTCTTAAAACATAGCAAAACACTGCAGGGATTGGCTAGACCAGCATAAAACTCACTTTCAAGTTTCGTGAAAATGATACAGTTTAAGGCTAGATTAATTTCTATGGCCTTCTCTACAACAAGTAAAATCGCCAAAAATGTAGTGCTTTCTAGAGGCGAATTACCAAAATTTGGCCTTCGATTGACCAAAACTGCCAAAAGGGATACCATGTGTAAAAATACACATAAGCATAAGTGAACATAATAAACATAAGTGTCAAAAGATACAATGATAAGATTGAATATAATCGAACATGCTAAGAGTTGTCAAGGACACCATGGAGCAACCGTATCGGTTAAAACCCTGTGCAAAACCCAGAAGATGGAGCCATCATGTCTGTGAAAACGAGAATGCTTCGAATGTGACTTCAACTTAATTTTGTTGAACTGAACAATTGTCGTGAATTTGTTTAGTCAGGAGAAATTATCATTTAAAAAATAAAATAAAAATTATCATTTGCTGAACTACATCAGTTCAGCAGAGGGAAACGACCCTTTGAATTTGCATTTATCTAGAAACAACGATCAATGGTATCCTAAATCCCATCCAAATATAAATTTGGTTAATCCACTTTCCTTGCAATGGATTGTTTGACGTTTTGCTTTGCTATGGTCTAACCATAACCTAACCCGAAAGAGCAGAAGTACAGGTTAGTTGGAGAAATACGCCAGAGATTCAGATTTTCTCAAAAGAAATGGCATAAGCGTCTGTACCATCTCCTCTGATAGAGACTCTCCCAGCAGAGCTCCTCATAAGGCCTCTGCCTGCTTGTACCTCTCCACGCGCCTGTTACTGCCAAAGCTGCCAGGTATTAGTTCTGATGCAACCATTGATTTGATTTGATTTTTTTTTATTTTATCTTTCTTACCCATGGTAGACCCTCAGTTAGAAAACTGATTTACAGAGGGCCATGCTAAAAACTTATACTAATTTACAATAAATACAAGATATGCTATAAATAACTAAACTAAATTACAAATTGCCATAAAATAAACAAAAGAAAAACTAAACCAATTTTAGATGTTCTATTTTTGCAGCTCCTTTTTGAATGCTCTCAAGGTAGAGGAATTTCTGAATTCAGTGCCAAGACTGTTCCAAATTTTGGCGCCTCGGTACGAGAAGCATTTCTGCCCCACTGCCGATTTTAATAAGGGCAACCTGAGGTTGACATCGGCATTCCTAAGAGAACGAACAGTAGAGTTGTTGACTCTCACAATAATGTCTTTCATATAAGAAGGCACATCACCAGGGATCTGAAGACCATTTTTTGTGATTCAAAATCAATAAGCTCCTCCTAACCAGTGGGCCATTCAAGCGCCCGAATAACTGGTAAGGCGGTCGCATCAAATGGACTGTTGGTAACCAGTTTTGCAGCACGATTTTGAAGTTTCTGCAATTTGTCGATGGCAGTCACACCAGCATTTTCCCAGACAGGACAACAATACCTAAAGTAGGGCTCCACTAAACTCTTATACCTAGTCTTGACAGTTGAAATCGGGAGGTACTGCTTAGCATAGCGTAGTATACCAATACCTCTAGAGATCTTTTTCGTTGTTAAGGCCAATTGAGGGGCCCATTTAAGTTGTTCGTCGACTTGAACACCAAGGTATTTGACCTCCTTTACTAACTTGATATCCTCGGAACCAATCTTAAAGTGCGGTTTAGTAAAATCGACAGAGTCGATTTTTCGCAGCTTTCCGTTACTCCCTATGATCATTGCTTCAGTCTTAGCTACATTTAAAGACAACTTGTTTCCTTCAAGCCATCCTTTCAAAGCTTCTAAGTCAGCATTAATTGCCTGATTAATTTCTGGAACAGATTCAGAGGTATATTAAATGCTTGTGTCATCTGCATAAATGGATACGAGGGAATNGTACTGCTTAGCATAGCGTAGTATACCAATACCTCTAGAGATCTTTTTCGTTGTTAAGGCCAATTGAGGGGCCCATTTAAGTTGTTCGTCGACTTGAACACCAAGGTATTTGACCTCCTTTACTAACTTGATATCCTCGGAACCAATCTTAAAGTGCGGTTTAGTAAAATCGACAGAGTCGATTTTTCGCAGCTTTCCGTTACTCCCTATGATCATTGCTTCAGTCTTAGCTACATTTAAAGACAACTTGTTTCCTTCAAGCCATCCTTTCAAAGCTTCTAAGTCAGCATTAATTGCCTGATTAATTTCTGGAACAGATTCAGAGGTATATTAAATGCTTGTGTCATCTGCATAAATGGATACGAGGGAATTTTTCAAACAACTAGGAAGATCATTAATATAGATAAGAAAGAGAAGTGGTCCAAGACATGACCCTTGCGGTACACCACAAGATATACTCTCAGTAGCGGAAATTCGTCCATTTACCTTACAGCATTGTCGTATATCTGTGAGATACGAGTGAAACCAGTTCAGTTCTTTCCCATCTAAGCCACAGAAGTTGAGCTTCTTTAATAGAATATCATGGTCAACTGTGTCAAAAGCTTTCTTGAGGTCTATGTAAACAACATTCGACGTCATTTCCGGGTTATGCTATGACAAATAATACCACCAAAAATCAAGGTGTGGTCTCACGTATAGTTTAAACATCTGATCAAGGACGTCCTTTGAAACGAATCTAGAGAGGTACCTTATCATGCCAATGCCTTTTCGTGCCTTAGAGATTGCCTCCCTTACGTGTAATTGAAAACTTAATTTTACATCGAGGATCATACCAAGATGCTTGTAAGAGAACCTCCTCAGTCTTTGAGAATTGAAGTGCATCTTCCATTGCCATGCCCACATAAGTAATTTTTCAAAATATCTATGTTGGTCTTGAGCAGATTTTCTCTATTCTTAATAACAGAAAAATTAATGTATCATCCGCAAACAGCCAAATGTCACTTGTCACATTTTCAACGATATCGTTAATGCAAATAAGAAAGAATAGAGGGCCCAATACTGAGCCTTGTGGTACACCTGCAGTTAATGCTTTCCAATCAGAGCTCTTACCATGTAATAAAACACGTCGCTCTCTGTTGTCTAGAAAATTGCGCAAAAGTGCTAGAATTTTCCTGATATTCCATTGCATTCAATTTCATACAGAAGACCTTCATGCCACACTCTATCGAAGTCCTTAGACAGGTCAAAAATACTGCACGGGTTTCCCTATTTGGACATTTTCACCAAGCGCACTGTATGCCCTATAGGTAATGTACAAGAGCTGACTGCTCGTTGAGTCACCAGGACGAAAATCCGAAACAAGATTCTATTTTTTCATTATCGGGACGAAAGACTGTGTCATTTTCGTAACCTTGCACAGAAACTCTGCTAATCAAAGAGATCTTACAATCAAGGAGCAGATGAGTAATGTTTGATTGATATAATAAAATTTCTTAAAATTTCCGAGCTTTCTCTTCCAATTTGCTGGAAGCTTGGTAAGGAAAAACGAAAGCACATTTGAGCAACATATTGCATAAGCAAATGGCTGGGCTACATTCAGATAATGGCTAGCTCCCAGATCTCGTTTCATTCAAATAATGGTACTTTCAACGAACAGATACTTCCAACCAACAAATTTATAGCTGGATACTTCCAACCACTGATATTGCAAACGGGGCTGTCCTAATAATTGATACTTCTAACTATCAAAGGTAAGTATTTCCAACCTCCAAAGATACTGCCAACTGTCAAAAGATGATGCTTCCCGCCACCAAAAATACTTTCAACCATGTACGGAAAAAAGGCGCGGCTCTGGGTAGCAGATTGATTCATCTAAGCCTGGGTAAAATTTACGTCGATTTTTACTATTCTGAAAAAAAGTTGTGCCATGTTTTAAAGTGTTGATATGTTGAAAGAAGAAGAGAATTAGACCCTTGCAATTTTAAATTGAAGCTTTTTAAGCATCAGTTGCAGTTAACTGTAAAGATAAGAACACCGTTTAATACTCTTTGCCTTACTTTGATATTTCTATCCTTAACAAAGGTAAACAAAAAAATGAAAAGATCACAGAAACAAAGGGAAACACCAACAATCCGGTATTTATTCCGACCGATACCAAAATATTGGCCAACTGACTGACAATTTTAATGATAAAATAATAATAATAATAATAATAATAATAATAATAATAATAATAATAATAATAATAACAATAAATTTTAAATAAATAATAATAACTCAAATAATAAATAACAACAATAAACAACAATAAATAAATCAAATGAATA
>REGM01000260.1:133342-149408 GCA_004194415.1 Aurelia aurita | reverse complement strand
GACTGTGTTACTGCTCTTAATCACATCAGGTGTACTGTTCCAAAGTATGCTACCCCTGAACGCTATCGAATTTGTACCGAAAGACGCAGTTGATGCCTTGGGAAGTGTAAGAATATCTTTAATTCTCAAGTTGTAATTAATTTCTTTCCTTGAGAATAAATCCCATAAGAAAGAAGGATTTTCATGATTGAGTGATTTATATACTTCAATCATAAGTTTCTGTAGGTTCTGAACATGAACAGTTTTTTCGTTTTTCCTCTCGAGCAGTTCATCAAATGAAGAATAATAGTCTTTCAATAAGATACGAAGTGCTCGTTTATGAACCCTATTAATTTCTTTGTTGGCAATTCTTCCACAAAACATCCAAATAAGGGGGCAATACCTGAAGTTCGACATGATAAAAGAATTATAAAGCAATTTACATTTAGGTGGATCAAGAACCTTAGCAGCCCTCGAGAGGGCCCTATCATTTCTTTTAGTTTTAATACACAGATATTTCACATGGTCATCAAATTTCAGTTTGGAGTCAATGATAACGCCTAGTAATTTGACTTGTTCAACCGTAGTAATTACCATCTCATCAATCTCCATGCATAGTTTGTAATCATGCCCCAAGCCCATAAACATAAACTGAAATTTGGATGGATTTGCAACCATCATATTTGATTAGAACCATATTACTAGATGTGCTTCAACAATCGTGCATAAAGGTACGCTAATTGATGGTAATATATAGCTAAATTTTCTAAACGATTTAAAGACTATCAACATTGGCTACTTCAGAAACTCACCTCAGGAGCTAGAAATGTTGGAACGCGAGCGAAGCGAGCGCTTTTACTTCCTAGTATATATATTTATATATAAGCGGTGAAGCACTCCTTCTTGAATATCCATCAATTCAATTTTAATAGGCAATTAAAGCAGGATTAGTAGTGTCGTATCATCAAGCCTTTAATAGGATAAATGGTGTACTGAACAAGCTTCAGCCAATGTTGCATGTGTCTGAAGAGCACAAGAAGGTGTTCTCCAGCAAGCCACCTGTTTACCTTTAGACGTGCCAAAAATGCAAAAGCACTCTGGTGAGAGCTAAGCTTACTAAAGTGCAACAAGAGGATCCTATTAAAAGCTGTTACCGATGCGGCAAAAGCTCGTTGCCAAGTTTGTACGTTTATGTCGGAAGAGGATACGTTTGTCATTTTACTGGCAAGGAATATAGGATTAACCCTAGGTTTAATTGCAATTCGTCGGGTTGACTATTTGTTAGGTTGTAAGGTTTGTGGTATGCATTCACCTCGTCCCCAGAGCATTATGTAGGTAGCACTTTTACCCCCTTCAGGACTAGGTTTTATAATAATCATAAGTCGTGTAGTAGAAGGTTTGATAAAAGAGAACTGGTAACTCAGGCAGATTTGTTCAGGCACTTTGCATCGGTAGGGCATCATGGTTTTCAGGAAGGTTTCAGGTTATTGATAGGTTGTTTGGAAATTCAAGGGATACTTTTGCAACTTCAGACTTGTAGATTCCTAGACCTACAGCTTGTCCTCAGTTCAATGATATTTTCATCAGGGGTTTTTGTTTGTTTGTTTCTTGTTTGTTTGTTTTGTGTATTTCAACGTGTTCAGGGACCTGTACCTTATGTTTCTGCCTTCATTTTTTTACACGCTTTTTATAAGAAACTTGGATCAGGCCATAGTACTAAAAGTTTCTTAATTTAACATTAAAATTTCAGCATTTTGATACCAAAAGTTTCTTAGCTTGTTTCATATTTTTGAATTGCATGAATTATCATGTAGTTTCTAGCAGTGCTGCAGATATGTTTCTTGACATCCAAAAAAGATCAGGTGGGAAGAAAAATTGTTCTATTACGTTCAAAAAATAAAACTGCTTGTTCTTATTACTTAAGAATAAGGGTTCAATGACATATCTAATAGAATAATACAATAATATAACGAGTTAAAGGAGTGTAAGGTCGTGAGACCTATAAAGCCCTGTTTCGTTTTATCACGTGACTGCATCTAAGTATAAGTGAATCTGTCTACAGGTTTTAGTCGATCTTATGCGTGTTCAAATTGTTGCACTGTGGTACAGTTGATGACTTCACTTGACAAATTGTTCCAGTCATTAATGACTCTTTGGGTGCAAAATGCTTTACGAATGTTTCAGTTGCACCATTTCTTGAATAGCTTCAATTTGTGTCCTCTATTTTTTACTTCAATTCAAAGAGCAAGGACGGATCAGTGTCCATAAAGCCATTTAATAGTTTAAAAGTCAAAATCATGTCTCGACGTTTTCTTATGTACTCGAGTGACGGTAAGTCAAATTCTCGTAGTCAATCACTGTACAACTTGTCCTTGATCACTTCCATTTATTTCATAGCTCTACGCTGTATACTTTCAAGCATCACCGTCTCTAGTAAACACAGGTCATCGTAAGGAAAATTAGAAGTGGCTATTTTTCATAAATATGAATAGGGCGTGTAAAAAGGCTTTTCGAGGCCTCCCCCAAATCATCTGCTTTAGAAATTATCCAATGAATTGAAAGAACCCCACTCAATAGCAAAGGCAAAATGTTTGTGGAGCTGCGAGCGCAGCGAGCAGAAATTTTCGGTATCCACTATTCAGATTGGCTTAAAATGGGTTAAGATGTTATTAAAATTGTATTCTTACGATCTAGAAACGCAGATTTGTATATTACATGACACTGCCTAAAGCAGGTGTTGTGTAGCTCAGGAGAGGTATTAGTTTTCTTGATAATTTAGGCGTAGTCCTTTTCGAAATTTTCTGAGAATAGCGGACTTTGGAGTAGAATATCTCAAAAGTGAGATTTTAGAACTACCCATTTTGTCATTTAGAACTGCCCATTTTGGAAAATGAAAGGCCTTAGGATGACCCCTGCTAGTAAAGGTCTAACTAAACTCTTGTATAAAGTTAAAAAGACTTCTTTGTTGATGAATTTGATTATTCATTTTATTGATGCAAAGACTCCATTTGCTTTTTTCACGCATTCAGCAACTTGTTTATCAAACTCAAGTTTATTATCAACGAAAACACCAAGGTATGCGGCTATTGAGATGTCCATTTCGCAATTTCTATTTTTTGTTTACATTCATAAATGTTTACAATATACATATTACTACACTACATACAAATAACTTTACAATACTACTGAAATGATACCGAGGAGAGCAAAAAACTATGTCAACCCCCAGGCCATTAATATTGATACAAACTACAATACATAAATACATACAAACTAGAAAAGAAAAAACTAATAATGCCTACCAAGTCATAAGAGAAGACTACAGTCTAGAAACATACAAGTGCTTCTTTAAAAAAATTTCGTATCCACTTTGAGTTGGAGTGCATCAGTTTGAATTGTAAGTGGTGCTGCGAGCATTTACAACACCAAGGTTGTGATGCCACTCGAATGCAAACTCTCACCAAGCCATAACAAACTTAGGTTTCCAGATTGTAGTCTTCACCTATGACCTTGTGTCTACAAAATACATCTACGGAAAAAAGTCACAGTACTTGGTGGTTGAGTGTTGTATACAACTAGGTTTTAAATTAACTCAATCAAACGACCAGTTTCGTGGATGAACTGCAAATTCAAATCGAATATACTTCTATTGAGGTCATTAGGAAGGTCTTTATCACCATATAATAAAAGCTGCATAAGAACCTCGTTTGAAAGATTGTTATATCCAAATGGTCGTACCAAATCGAAAACTCCAGCGAGAAGATCTCGTCGTTGAGCATCAAAAGAAGGGCAGAGCAACAAAAAGTGTTCCGTGTATCCTCAATGCCATCATTCGTAGGGCACATTGGGTTCACAGTATCCCTAAAATTGCGTTTAAACCACGGGCTTTAAGAAACTCTGAATTAAAAATTAGATTTTCCGATGATAGATAGAGTATTTCTTTAGTTTTTCGAGTATTTTCCCAAATATTGGTAGAAGAAATATAGGACGATAATTCCCTTTCACATTTTTCTCGTTCTTCTTATGGACTGGGACTACATTTGCATATTTCCATATTTTGGGAAATAGCCCATGCCTTGGACAGTTTGTGAATATTATCTTTAGTGGAGTAACTAATGCACTATCGCTAAGTTTTATCAACCTAACAGATATTTCATCCCAGCGATGCGCTTTATTAGGATTAAGTGATCTTATGATATTTAATTTAGTATCTTTTCTTCAGAAATAACAAAGTCATTTATTAGAGCAGTAGTTACTGGAGCATCTTGTGGAATTTCACTGCCTCTATCAATTGTCGTACACTGAAGTATGAAGTAGTCATTAAATGACTGTGCCTTATCAGTAAAATCCGTTATAAACAATCCGTTTTCTAGAAGAGGTGGTATTATAGGAATAATAATAATAATAATAATAATAATAATAATAATAATCAATTTCTTTAAAGTTGGCTGGTACATAGCTAAGTATAGTAAAATAACAGAGATTAAAAATACTACATTTGCTAATTAAGGCCAACTATTTAAAAATATACAGTTTATAAAATAATTTGATAAAATGAGTTAATATACAAGTGATATAAAATGTACAGAATAAAATGCCCAATCATAAAAATCCAAGGTTCGGAATAAAAAGTCGACAAAGTTTGCATGAGCATTCTTCACCGTGCCATTTTTTTATCTTTGATTTAAACAGTAAGATGGATTCAGCATTCTATATATCTTGAGGGAGGGAAAGCCAAAGTTAAGGCCCTCTGTATCTGATGGACTCAGAACGAGAATTCACGGTCCTTATCCTAGGTAATACAAATTCATTGTTATTTCTTAGGTTATACATATTTTCTCGCTCCCTGAAGATCTCATTCATGAAAGAACGAAGGAATCTTTACTTTGTTCAGAACAGTGTTTATCAGGGTCCAATAGGTTTTGCTACTAGTCCCAGGATTTGCTAAAGTTTTCCCTGCCTTTAGGAAGTAGCTTCGCTTGGCTTCCTCAATCAATCTCGTGCCTTCAGATGTCATGATTTGTATACCTTCAAGCTTTTCGGCTGGCTGACCACTCCTCACGAATTTTTTATATGCACTATGCTTTTTCCTTAGAAAGATTTTAACAGTTTGCGTTTAGGCGGGTCTCCACTTGTGCGAATTTCGACTAGTTGTCTGGGCATGCGTAGTTTGTTTCAGTGACGAAGATTCCCCTCTCATCCGCGATCGCGCGACTGATTTTGGAAGTAGCATTGACTTCAACTTTTTCGCGACCAGCACGAGCAGAGCCAATCAAATTCCTTTAGTTCTGCCTCGCTGCCTCACTGCAATTAATTACGCATGCCCAAACCATTGGTCGCGTGACCAAATTCACACAAGTGGAAATCATTCGCGCGATCGCGCGACAGCTTTGGAGCGATTGCACGGGTCGCGCGACCAGATTCGCTGAAGTGGATCTAATTGTTTCAACTTTATTTGGAATGAAATTAGAATAAATATTCAAAAGGACTTCATTGAGTAGTTTAACCTGTTCATTAGGGCAAGTCATGTTGTCAAGATGTTCGTGCCAGCGAAACATTTCAATGCTTTTCTTAATGGCTACAAAGTCTGCCTTGTCATAGTACCAAATCTTACGTGTGTATGGAGGTAGTGTGATGTTTGAAACAGATAGTCTACCGTAAACAATTTTATGGTGGCACTTCTCAAGTAGTGATTGATGAACATCAGACTCGACAACGAGGTTAGGCTGATCAGTAAATATTAAGGTTACTGCCCTGGTTAATATTACCAAAAGTATCATTTTCAATTGTTTCCTTTTATCAATAATGCAGGGTCGAAGCTACAATTTGAAACCCTCCCAGTCAATATCTAAGCACTGGAAGTAATGATAATTCTTAGTTAAAGATAAGAAACTAAAAGTTACAGTAGAGATTTGCTCCTAAATAGGAAGGGATTAACGATAATCACTTGACCTTCAAGATGAAATGATTGCGTGTTAATCCACTTGTGGGATGTCAACTTTCGCAACTTTGCCGCGTTATTTCGATTTATTGACATTAGTACTTAGTCAAACGCTTCATGTTGCTAATGGCCTTGACCCGGTTTATTTGTGGTCTGATCAGCATTGCAAATCACGTTTTTAAGAGCCTTTACTAAAAGCCAGCTTTCTCGGAACTGAAAAATCCTCTAGTAGTAGGTATTAATTTTCTATTTAGGACCCGCAGGACCAATCAAATGATGAGAAATTTGGCACAGTTGGAGATAATGCATGTAGCTACCAAAGTAGACCGAACAAAGCTGCCGTGAGGGCTAAGAAACTTAATGCAATTATTGCGGAAGCTATAGCTTGAAAATTGGATATCATATCAAAATTCTCAGACAAAATTTGGTAAAGAAGGAAACGATCTTCGGCTTAAGTTATTTTCGTGATTCTGTGGTCTTGCTGGGGGTCCTAAAAAGCCTTTGAAGGAAGGGTATATTAAAATCATGATAACTTTGATAAATGATTTACTGACGCTTTTTCAACTGGAGGGTATTCCTAATTAAATTACGTATCGAATGATGTATGGGTTTGCTATAATCCACGCACAGTACGGTCCCTCAGAGGGAAACACCGAAATTACTGCCGTGAGGGTGGGCAGTAACCTTAAGTCAATACAGGATTTAGAATCACCCATCAAATGAGTTGGTTCTGAAATCAACTGATGAAGACCCATCTCAGACGTTATTGGCTCAAATACCTTTCCATCATTATTTTCAATATCGTTTTCCCACAACTGAGTTGACCTACAGTTGAAATCACCAGTAATAATAACGCAGAATGGATTTTCAGCGTGCGTTTTGGACAAAATCAACTCAAAGTTTATTGTAAAGTTATCAAACTCCTCCTGTCTCTGACTTGGACTTCTAAAGATTATAGCGAAAAAGTATTTTTTCCTGTTTAATTGGATCTCACGCACAACGCATTCAGGGAAAGTCACCAGGTCAGAACGATTTTTTGAAGGAAGGGAATCCTTGACGTATAACCCAACACCACCTCTTTTCACAATTTGTGGATGGTTTTCTTTAATAAAAGTATAGGGACATGTTTTTTTTTGAGTGGCAGAAAATTGCAATTTTTGACTATCTAAAATAAATTTGATCTGTGAAATCATATATCCTTTTTCAAGTGTCAGTGAGGTTGCAGTTCAAATGAGAAAAACTTGAATTTTTAGGTACCTTTTGCTCTATAATTCTATGACGTTTTGTTCTTGAGTTATCAACTGTCAAAGTTAGGAGTAGTTAGTGAGCAATTTAATCCTTGGAATCAGTGAGCTAAAAAGTCTTTAAGCAATAAATGATTCTTAACTTGGTTTGTTGACTGCGAGGCATTGGAGGTTGTCTAAAGACTATATTGTTTTTCATAGTATTTTGCGAGATGTTAAAAAATAGAGCACCAAGTGAGCACACACTAGTCCTTAAAAGGCAAAATTATCAGACATCTTCCCGACTCGATTTTAACGTACACACTAACATTACCAACAGTAAATTGGTGCTAGGACTATCTTCGAATTTCAGAGAAACTCAGTATTTCATTTAAAAAGGCGCAAGAGTACTTTTGGAGCAAATAATCCTTCAATCATCAAAAGGATTTTTTACGTATTCAAGATGAAGAAGAAATTATTGAGTGACTAAAATTAATGACTATTTCCATGACAAGAGAGTTCTACTAAGCTAGTTACAGTGGAGATTGATCTAAAGAAGAGATTTTGAGGGTATTTTAATTCAATGAGCAGTTTTAGAGCAAACGGTTCTCATGATCAAAAGGATATTTCCACTTGGCTCAAAACACAGGGAAAGCCTGATCAGTGTTCGTCAATTTTGAATTTAATAGTCAATAAGCATTATCGCTGCTGTTACCTCTGTTGATAGAAATAAGTTCATGAAATTATATGAGCTCCTAAGGAGCAGATGGTTTATGAATATCCAATAATGCTTATGCAGGATATTGCTAAGTACTTGCAACAGCTCGGGCAAAAGCTGAACCTGGCATTATAGTAAATCTACTATAGGTAGGTAAGGCATGGCTTTGAAGCTCTTTAATTACTCTTGGGGGTTTCCTGCTGGCAACTTTCCTCAATTTCTAAAGCATCACAAAACAAATTTTCGACAATTAACAGTCTTTCAAAAGAATTTTTTGGACGTTGGGAGGTTTCTATGCTTCAGGAACCATTTTCTCTCGAGTTGCTCCTTTGTTGTTGATCGCTTGAGCGAGAAAACGATGGACAACATTCTTGCGAATGCTAACAGGTAAGGCACAGTTGGTAATACTTTCATAATTTATCCCAGAATATTCTCTTCCATTCTTGGTCCCTAAGATGCTCACAGACTGCTCATTTCTTGTTGAAAACTGCTCTTCGAGGTTTTCAGAGTTAACCAAGGTACTATGCTAAGTATTGAAGTAGGTCACATTTCCCCCCATTCGAGCAAGAGCACGTTGTGAGCAAAATCCTAAACTGACTCATATCTCACAAAGTACTCTAATATCATATTCCTGCCTAGTTTTATACAGCTCAATATATCAAAATACACATTTGAGTCACGTTTTGCTCCTCCGGTGCTCATTTTTAGGAATTTTCGACTTCAAAATGGCTGATTATCTGTCACTCAAAAAAAGACATGTCCATATAATCGATGCTATATTTATAGAGGTTGCTCTCGTCACTGGTATTGTATGATTAAAATAGTTAGATATAGAAATTATATTATTAGATTTAAAAGGAATACAAAGGCATTCAATTAATGGATGGTAATAGTTGTTGGATACTATATATATCCACTGTTTAATTGTGAAGAAGTTTTCAAAACATGTCCTTAGCCATCTAGTGCAAGCCTATCTTCATCAACGGTGCTGTCAATGTGAGTTTCTATAATTCCGATTAAAGCATAGTTACAAACCGAGTTGTATGCCTCAATAAGGGGAACTCTTAAAAAGTCATGTGCAGCAATACTATTCAAATTCCAACAGCAAAAATCCAGTGTTTCTGGACCAGGATTAGTTCCAACATCACCGCTGAGCAAAATAATCCTAAAACAAACCATTGTATATGTGGACGCACGCAGTGTAGAAGTAGGCATACGATAATTACAATAATCATGGACTGAAACACAAAGTACGTAAGTTAATTGATTCGAAAGCATTCTGTTGAATGCAATACTCGTGCGCTCTTTGAGTACAGTAATGCAATACTCGTGCACTGCTGAGTGCTTTCCTGCCACTGCACGTTTGGGCTGACTTTCAAGGTAGTTTCAGAGTCAAAATATCTTTTACAAGAACTTACTGTTTCAAAAGCAGAGAAATTTCGCGTTCTCTTAAAACAAGGGAGTATTCCTGGGAGGTTGATCCAAATTATTTGGGAGGACTCCGAAAATAACGACTGTTTGCAAACTTTTATTGCAGTTATAGGACAAATAATTGAGCCACTGTCGGATTTTCCCAGAGACAGGTTTAACCCTATTTTACCCGGGGGGGCCATTATGACCCCCCCCCACTTGAATCATGAACTATAGCTCTTAGCTGAAAAGAGCTGGAATGCCGAAACTTACCGACTTTTCCTAAAATTTAATAGGCTATCAAATTTTAAATGTTTCATTGTCATAAATGAAGTCACGTGACCAGAACAATACCTTATTTAGAGAGTGGTAACAAAGAAAATGACAAAAACCTTAATAATTCCTTTTTTTCTATCGAATTGTGGCAAAATTCGTACCAATCGATTGGCCTTTGAAAGAGCTTTCATTTAATGTATAATATTTTCATAATTACTTACATCAGCAAAAAATAATGTATATGACGTCACTCATATTGATGACGTCATATTTATAATGAATAATGATAATTTTTCAAAAACTTACTTTTGATAGATAGACAATAATATTTTCTTTATATTTATCCTATTTTTCAAAGTTTTAATCATTAAAATCCAAAATAATTAGCACTTTCTTGTTTTCAGTACTGAAGCTTATGTGTGACCACTCGCCACATTTTGGTTGCCTAGCAACGAACCACGTGATCAATTACAACCAAATTCTGTAATTACTCTTTTAATAGATGTAGATACCGTTCTGGTAAATTCCAGCAGCATAGGAGTTATAGTTATGGAGATAAACAGGGGTCCATAATGCCCCCCCGGAAGAAAGCATCAAAAAAATCGCCCGGGTAAAATAGTGTTAAGTGAGCATCGAGAAATTGATTAATTGGCAGAAAAACAACATGAAACATAGAACGAAAAGCAAGGTGCCCTAAATATGTGGCTAGATATGGGTACTTGAACAACGAATTCGTTATTTTAGAACCTAGCTAAATAATTATTAAGGTGGCATTTCTGAATTTTGTTTAGTTCATGAAACTAAAAAAAAAGAAGGAAATTTAGCCCATTTAACCCATGAAACCAAGGTTACGCTAGCTGAAATACACGTTTTTATTTATAAGAAACTAGTTCATATGGAACTAACACCAGGAATGTCAGAAAATATACGAAACTCTTGTTCTACTTTTAGTACTAGGTAAATAGCGGATATTTTCGTGCAAAATCAAGGAAATTTTAGTACTAGATATGAGCTTATCCAAGTTTCATTATAAAAAAGCGTGTATTAGGAACTATCATCATCTATGCAATACATACAACGCAAAAAGACAACCAAGATTGCAGTTTCGCCATACGGCGACTACGGGGACTTACCAAAGTAGTTCTAGGCATATTTTATGAGTTCTTTAAGTTCATTCTCATCATTGAAATAGTGGAACTCTCCTTCGAATCTGAGACACAACCTACAGTTGATATCTGCAAAAGCAAAATTATCATCGTCGTCTTTCAACCAAGTGTTTGCCTTCTCGAGCAATTTCACCTTTCTGCGGGTCAGATCAAGGCGAACTCTAACTTTGTTGGTTTTCTTCGTTGCTCTGTAGGCTAATGTCTGATGACGCCAGGTCGTAAAGCGGACAATAATGGACTGGAATTTCTTTTTATTGGTTGGATCATCTCATGGATTATTTACTAAGTTCATTTGACTTTGACTTTGACTTTTTGTCTTTGAAAGTTTCCGAACTTAGTACTAGTTATAGACTTTCATAAATTTTCAGCCATCATAGTACTAGTTTCTTATAAACCAGTTTCTTATAAAATTAAAACGTGTATCTCAGGTTTTTCATTCCACATCATAACATGTTTTTAACCTCTCTTTGGACAGACGGCGCCTTTATTCCGTACCGTATTTTTGCCTTTTCTCTCTCTCGCTATTCCCTTGTTTTCCTTTCGGCTCTCTCCCCCTTTTCATTGTATTTGGTAGGTCCCTTTGTTAGGTTGCTGCTGCCATGTTACCCTATTGTAATTTAAGTTTATAGGTAGGCCACTAATTATTGTAAGGTTTGTTCTGATGAAGCGAAAGTGAAACGTTAAAGCAAGTGTCTATATTTTTGAAAATCTTTATTTATTTATATAGTAATTGAAGGAGTTTCTGATTTATCGCTAGAGATCTCTTGCATAATTGCAATTCAATGCAGCTTATTTCTTTCAAGTGAGCAATTCCTTTCAATTTTTTCCTTCCAGATGGGTGCTGTCCTAAATATTGGTTGGAATCCTGAATTTGTTAAAGATGAATGGATCAGAACGGGGGACTATTTGAGTGACGCAATCCATCCGATGCTACTTTCAGACCCACAAGCTACTGAAGCACACTGTAATATGGAAATAATTCACTATAATTGTTGGGGATACGAAAAGGCTAAGTTGTGAACCTCGAGGAATTCCACAAAAGGGCTCCAGATCGCATGTGCAGTAATGATTTACTTAACTTACGTGATATGCAAATTGGCTTGACCGTTGAGAACAAGAGAAGAAACAATAGCAACGATACGCATGACATAGTGAGCCCCAACGTTGATTCGCTCACAACAAAGCTGAAACACAATAGGTTAAAACAATTGGGTCAGCACTCCTCTCCCCAACAAATAACTGGTAGACAGTCCGTGCATAGGCTACAGTTACATTCGTTTGATAAATAAGCACGTGGAACACCTTTGATTTTGTCATTGGAACAAAAATTAATGTTGATCATTAGTTTGTTGTGGATTATTTTCACTTACATTGTATTTATTAAAAGAAAAATTTAAATTACATGATAACTGGAATTTACTATGTTTCAAGTTTTTTATTGCAAATAGTTCTAGCGATTTGACGAGGGGGTCTGTCAGGTCTATAACGCGGACCTTGCGGACCACTCGTACTTCACAGACCTCGCGGACCTCCAAGGCAATGGTCCGCATCCGCCTTACTTGTTTTTAAAGATGCCAAAACCTAAACTGCTGAGTTATGGTCCGTGGATTACAAAGTCCGCGTGTTTGGTATTCATAAAGGTCAAAACCTATTCCGCGGACCTTCGAGCTTGAGATGCGCTTACCTTTATTATTCAGTTATCTTCTGTTAAAAAACAGCTCAAATTCCTGGTGAAAATTCCGTTCTTAAATGGCTGTGACAAAAGACGAAACATATCGAAACGAAATGGCCTGTTGCCAATTTTTAATCTTCCTTGTAATAGGCCTAAAATTTCCATTTCATATAGCCTAAAATTAATCGCTGGACAGATGAAAGGAAAAACTATTTCAACCATAGCACGCTAATGGTCCTTCATTTCCTCATTTGGTAGCTAAAGCGGCGATTTTGACGATGAAATTTGAGAGTTCTTAATTTTGCTTCTAGAAGAGTTTCTTAATTTTTTGAAAGAGGCTACTATAGTACAGTAAAGTCAAATTGATATAAAGAATGCTTCAAAGACAACAAATGCTTACTGGTGCATTTCCAATAACGCTTGCTCAGATTTTTTTTGCGGCGAAAGAATTCACCTAGTGGAAAACCGACTTTATGCCTACCTTACTATCTTCCTACGACCCTTATTGTATCGTTCGTTTCCAATATACAGTACCTTTTACAAAACCGTAGCAGTGGAATTTACAGCATTAGAATGTAAAACGCATAATGATAATATGGAACACATAATGATAATATGACGATTTTGTCCATAAATTTCATTTTATCCATAAATTACAAGGAAAAACTTTAGGTCGGATAAAAATGACGTAAAATGCGATGAAAGAAATGAGTAGTTTCTACAAAAATCTTGTTGGGAAGGACAGAACGAAATAGATTAATTCATATCAGTTGATGATTGAAGGAAAGTTTAATCAAATCTGCCCAGTTTCGAGCATACAAATTTGGAAACATGCATAATGTGGACCCGGACACTTTAGCATGGGAACATTTGACTATGCATTTACGTATTCTCGCTAAAACAATGGGAGACATTATCACATTGTCAATTTTGCTAAGCATTTTTTTGCCTGGACACTTTTGCATAAGGGTACCAAACTGAAACGAAAATTACATGGGGGTATCCACTTGGGAATCGCTTCGTCAAGATTGTTGGGGGGTGTAGGGACTGACTTTTGCTCTGCCAGGAGATAATTTTGCCCTGCCAAATTTGTTTCTGCATATAGAGTGATAAATCACATACTTAAAAAACCAAAGGTATTCATCAGGGAATTTTATTTTCACAAAAAGCATGTTTCTATCACTATATTCAATGTCAAGTTCATCATCAAATTTAATAACAACTTATTTAATTGAGAGTCTTCGCATTTTCTTTTTTCAGCAGTTTTTTAAAACATCTTCAAGTCTGTTAAGTCCTTTTCACATGCCAGCAAAATCAAATCATTGAGACGTTTGTCTTTCATTCTGGATCTCGACGAATTTTTAATAATTTTCAGCTTGCTAAATGTACGCTCGTCCTTAGCCACTGACATTGGAGCTGTCAAAGAAGGCTATAGCTTTTGTAGACAGTTGGGAGTTGGGAACAATTTTCTGATTTCAACTGCAAATTTGGCAGTTTTGCTGCGAGTTAAATATCCTTCGAAAAACATCAAGCTCGGCTAGCAATACATCTGAATCAATTTGGGCAGCAGATGGAAAAAGCTGACAAAGATTTTGAGCAGTCTCGGTGCTTGATTCTGTAAGTGGTGGCTGTAGTGCATCTGCTAATGGCTTCACTTTCTGCAAACAAACCTTGATGTTTTCGTTACATTCAACGATCAATGAGTCAAGAACCTCACGCATTAGTTTTCTGCAAAAGGAGTGGAAGGTGCCAAAGCTGTATGCAGCTGTCGTTCCTGGATTGTCGTCAATCCTAGTTGGTTGAAATCTAATCCGATGCTTGCGATTGAGTTCTGATGTTGAGTCTATTTCTATTGTTGTCTTTGCGTATTGATTGGTTGCATCATATGGTTGCATGCAGTTCCGCATCCATTGCATTAATCATTACCACGAATTTCTTCCAGATTTATTACGGTTGCTTCAATGAACTTCAGGGCATCAAGAATGTTTAGTTCTTCTTCTTCTAACTGCATTGTCAAAATATTTGTTTTTCTCATTATTATTCTCATGAACATCAAAGTGAACCGAAAGTCGAAAGTTAGTATCTTTTTCTTTATTCCAATTCTTTTCTTCTTTATACCTTTTTGCCTTCACTTTCATTTCTGTTTCACAGTCATCAACAACTTTTCAATTGCTTTGGGTATGCAACTCAAGGTTCGCCAGACAGCTTCTATGGATTACATGCTTACAAGGGCGCCGGAGGCATGGGGGCAGCGCGGGGCAGCTAATGCCCTTTTCCAAAACAAATCATTGTTCCTGTCTTTTACATTTGTAACCCTTTTACCCATCGGGTGGCATAATTTTCAGGCATTGTAGGCTGAAGTCGACAACAGTTGCAATTGAAGCCTACAACTAACAACTATGGCCTAATGAAATGCCAAGAGCAGATTTACATGTTTTCAGCCAAAATATTAAGACGTCACTCGTTCAAGAAGGGTACCTTCCAGGGCTGCAACATTGCATTCTACATGTTTTATAATGTTGCCCTGAATCATTACAAACCCTTTATGCTACCAGTGGCGTACCCAAAGGGGTCCGGACCCCCACTTTAAAAAAGATGGTCCTTGAAATTTTCCCAAAAATGCAATAAAATTGGTACCTTAGGCAGATGCAGTACATTTTGATGTCATTAAACGATATTTGATTGCGCCATACTGACAGGGTAATCAATTTGTAATAAAGCCGAGGAAAGTAACATTGTAATTCGTACATGATATGCTGAACTGTTTTGATGAATCTGAAGTATCTTTTTGCTTCTAAAATATTCCAGTAGCACTTCGTTCCCTACCCTGGGTACCAGACTATAGTACCCAGGGTATTCGTTACCTTGATTGATTTGCAATTATGGATGAAGAGTATATTTTTTCGGTTTTCAATTTCGGTTTCATTGCAGCCATCTTTCTCACACAAAATATATCTAAACATGGCGTTGCCCCCTTTTCCAAGAGTTTAGAGGGCGTGGTCACGACAAATTTTCCCGGTGCTGCGCCCCCAGATCCCCCTTCTCAAGGCTGCGTACGCCCCTGTATGATACACCTTTAATTTGCATTTAAGTCTATAATCAACTTGAAAAGAAGTGCAATCTGTCAGTTACCTATAAAGGTTCGATCGATTGGTTGGAAATTTAACCCTAATTTAACCGGGCTTTTTTTGAACTAATATAGCCGGGGGGGGGGGGGTGCTTTCCACCCCCCTCTATAAATCGCCTTAGACTAATGGGAAATCATTCAAACCTGGCAAGGGCGTAGTACTAACCATTCTTTACTGATTGGCAACTTTGGGTGTGGCCATCTCATTAGATGCGTCATAATGTTGAAAAATGTCAAAATATAGGTTTCTCCAGCTAATTCGTTCTAAAAACGGAAAAATATCATATAATTCGCTGTTTTTCATCTTATTTGCCGTATTATTCATTCCTAACTCAAAAATAATACCTAAAGGTGTTTTTAGACAGTTATTTTTGAAGAAAATGACAAATATTGATGACGTCACAATCACGAAGTTGGTTTTACGACCAAAAATTGATACAAAACTTGCTAAAAATACTTTAAATGTATTGCAAAACGCAATTCTATGCATTTCCTACAACTTCCGCTGGAAAAAGCTTCAAATTTTGCAAAATTGACCCAAAATGGCGGCACAT
>REGM01000260.1:111010-133194 GCA_004194415.1 Aurelia aurita | reverse complement strand
TATGTGTATTGCAGAAATATAAAAAATTGAAATTGAAAGTTATTGTACATTCTTTGCCATGCCACCAAATAAAGATATTACAGCACAGGTCTTTCATAACCAAGCAGAGAAAACCTCTTGTCATTTCTTCTGTATGAGAACCCAATAGTTGCATAGTTATAAATCAACAGATGTGAAGAAATTGATCTCTCTGCAAAAATTTGTTCCAATTGATTGTTTAAAAAAGCCAATATGACCACTCATGTCCAAAGTCTGTGTGTCTATGCTCATTTATTTTTATATTGATTTATATTGACATGAAACCAATGCATCATTCAGTGTTGATAGTGATGATAATTATTGGAAATAGAAGTCCACCCTTCTCCTTGAACAGGTTTCTACTGCATCCAATCTTTGATTTGTTTATTTCAGGATGATTGTTCGCTTCTCTGTGCTTCTATTTAAGCAGCAAGTTGGTAGGCAAGGCACCAGCATAAAGGAAACTTGTTATTAGGAAACTTTAGCCTTCAGATCTCAAAATATTGAACCTGCAAGAAGAAGCTGAATTTAGCCTATAGATAGTATAGGCCTATGATATGAATTCATTTGATGTTTCTTCTGATGAATAGGCTATGTGCAGTTTAGTGGGGTAGAAATCAAGTAGAAGATGGCACGAAACTTGACAGCTTGGAGGCTCATCACAAAGTAGGCCTACCTACGGTATTAGTAGGTAGGCTCAGACAGCTGCTTGCTTTCGTCTTCTGCAATAATACCGAGTTACTCATATGATAATAACAATATTCAACGCTCTGTTTCACCACACCTCATTTAGTATTTCCTCTCGTCCTCCAAATTATGAATGATTGTGTTTTCCCGCGAAAGTCAATCTTGGCCGCATTATGTTTCAGTCTGGTTAGGCCAATTCTGTTTTCTTCGCGTGTGTTCACTTCTCCAAAGTTTACTTTACTACCCCCTGTATCAGATCTGAAGCTAAACAAAGCGTCATAGTACGTATTATTAACGAGGCCTGGCCCTACTCGCCCATTGGCTCCTTTTGATGGTGTACGTCATAGACATCTCTGCCACGAAGGTCAAACCTGCCACGGCACATACGACGCACAGTATAGTGCTTCAGATCGATGACGCAGTAGTTAAGTAATCCAATTAGCGTACCGCTTTGTTGTGAAATGTATATGTGCATCAGCCCATGCAGAGACGCATGCCACGCAGAAACGCATGTTACACCGGCAAGAGCCATCTTGGGCCGTGGAGTTATTTCCAGAACGGACCCCACTCGCGAGAAAATGTTCCGTGACCACGCCCTCCAGACTCCTGGAAAATGAGGGAAGCGCTCTTTTTAGGACTCATAGTTTAAAAGATTCCGTAACATTCCATGTCATGGTTATGCAAATATTGGTATTGATGAATCAAGGAAAAATTGTGCTATTAATTTAAAAATATCAATACGATCGTTTGTAAAACTCAAAATAAATATTTACGGGCATTCATGTTATAATGTTATATGCTTAGTTTATTTCATCCATCAAATAATATTACCATCGCATCTCCTCCTGGGGGAGCAATTGATATGTTTGGGTAAGGTTACGTGCCACTGATCAGGGTATACTTTTTTACCCTATCAAGCCTAGGGTATTTGATGCTCTAGGAAGACTGGGGGGGGGCTGATTCCCCTATTTTATTTCTGTTATGCACAACATAGAGCCATAAAACTTGGCATGTGTATAGTATATCATGAGATGAACCCAAAAATTGAATCAATTTTTTAGATATGTCACGTGACCTGCTCATGACGTCCCAATGTTACATTTTCAAAATCATAAGGGTTCAGTACTAAAAAATCGAAAAAGTCACTGGTCAAAAAAGTCACTGGTTACCAGAAAACGAAAAGCAGTAACGATATCAGTCCACTTTTTATGCATTCTGTTGTCAAATTGCATTTGCTTTGTAAACAAAATTTATTAGCAAATGATGACGTCATCAAACAAAAGTTCAAAGAATGTGCGCATGCGCATTGTATAAATACGGCGATATACTCTTCCAAATTTCAAAATAAATAGTCAGTTCGATAGAGCATCTAAAATATGTTATAACCCTAGCTTCGCATTGATTTCCCAAGTTCCCTGTAGCTTTTACTAGGGTTTATTTAAAATTTGCGGTTGACTTCATTTGAAAATGAATTGTGTTTACCCCCTGGAATGAATTTCATTTTTCTAAAAAATATATTTTTGGGCGTAAGAAAGATAAAAAGTAAAAGTCAGAAAGTTACAGAGTGGTAAGTGCAGTTAGGACAGACATACAGCAGAAAAGCTGCTAGGGGGGGCTGATTCGGCCCCCCTAGGCTTGATGGGGTTAAAGATTCTACTCTGAAGTTGTATATATTTTTTTAGAATTTATAGGTGATGTCTAAAACAGGTGTACTTTTCTTGGTGTTTTTCCAAAGCAGGGTATATTTGTTCAGGTTTTTGTCTAAAAGAGGATAGACATATTTACAGTTTTTACTCAAAAATAGGGTGCGAGTTTAAGTGTTCTGGTGGTAGGTCCCGGAATGTACCAAGGCCTATTGCCCCCCCCCCCCTAGGGCATCTTCTCACATTTTTGAATATTTAAAGGTGGTATTAGTGAGAGGATGTGCTAATTTTTCTACTCAGGTACTGAAAATATGGAGGCATCAAATTTGCTTTCTCGTCAAATCCATACATAGCATTTATTTGCGATTTCTTAATTACAGACTTTTAAGCGAAGAAATCCTTAATATCTGTGAAAATATTTATTTTTAAGCGGCAAGGAATTAAACGAGCTTCGCCAATCAATCGTCAAATGTTTAATAAGTTACTAAGTGTTAATTAAGAAATCTTATTTAACAAGGGAGAAAATGTTATTGACAATGCAAACATCTGGGAATTTAGATTACCACCACCTGCTGTGCAATATCACACATATGCAGCATTTGTTGTTGGCAGTTTGCTGGAAGATGTCATATGGTGCAGAATGCAGATATTCATGCTCTTTAGAGGAACTATAAAGCAATTGCTTGTCTTGTGAAGAACTTTAATAATATCTGATCCGCAAGAATGTGCTCGATGCGATTAGTTGCTGTTAAGCACATCAGAGGCCTTTTTGACTTGACTGAAGCAATTTAGATGTTACGAAGAAACTTTCCATTGGGAGACAATCGTTGTCTTGGCTCAAGATTCGACATATTTGTATACATGCAAAGAATTTCATTTTGGATTGACATGCCTGTTTTTATTTTTGGGTTTGCTGCATATGGCTGTATGAGAATATACAAAGGAATTAGTCAGTTCAATATCTACGATGTTGTTATTAAAGCAACAGTACCTGGAACTACTAATTAAGATATTAAGGTTTGTGTTAGAAATAATGAAAGAAAACTAGAATAGAAGTAAACTTTAATGCAACTACAGAAACCAAATTAACAGCATTCAATGATGGGAAATTGTGATTCTACTGCACAAATCTATCAAAAAATCTTTCCATCTATTTCAACTATCATGGGAGTAATTTTTGCAGTACTTTCTCCTCTCGCCGTCTGCCTTAATGCCTTGCTGATGGTTTCTTTTATTGCTACAAAACAGGTCAATCTTAACACTACTAACTTTCTGATTATGTGTCTCTGTTTGTCAGACCTCTTAAATGGATCAGTTACAATGCCCTTGCTGGCGAGTACTCTTCTCAATAATCATATTACCAACAGCTGCAGTATTTCGAAGATCGGTCAAGTTTCAAATGGTTTTTTCGCCGTTTCCGCTTATCTTTCATGGATCATCACGCTGTTGATTGCAACTGATCGATATCTGAACATGAATCCAAATTTAGAAAGAAGATCTCGATTTTATAAAGTATTTCAAAGACCATATGTCTATTATCTTCTTGCATTTGTGACTCTGAGTACACTTACCTTATCGCTTGCTAGCACATTTATATTTAATGTAAAAGGTTCAAAGCCAATAACCTTTGCGTTGGTGAGTGTTATCAATGTTCTCTTTATGACACTAGCAATCTGTGTCATTGCTACATTGTATATTAAAGGATATCTACGGATTCGAAAGTTCACAGAAGCAAGTCCAATCTACAGAGAAAGGAATGGAAACGCTACGAGACCTCAATATGTGCGTAATTTATACAGAAGTGTATTAGTTTTAGTGATCTTGATGCTGTTGATTTATGTGCCTATATGTGCAGTGCATATCACAATAGCAATTTTTGTTTTTGTTGGATCAAGCATTGAACATCAGGTTCCATATTTATGCTATAGCTTAGCTAGCCTGCTGACGCTTTTAAATTGTATCATCAACTCCCTTGTCATTTTTTGGTTTAACAAGACTGCAAAGCAATGGGTTTTAAGCAAGATACAATGTAATTTACGAAGAAGAACCGAAACTGTAAACATTGCAAATGGTGTTGCGATTGTTTGCTCAGCTCAACAACAACCGATTGGTATAATTGAGACAAATTTGTAATGCCTGGATTGTTGCTGAATATCATCTAATTGTCATCAGCAGAAGCAATTTCCTAAAGAAAGGAAGAGAGACTAGAAGCATTTCAACATTTAAAAAATTTTCTTCACGGAGCGTAGGAGCAACTAACTTTTGTAGTCATAGAAAATCCAAATATCTGCCATATCATTGCTGTTTAATATTTTACGAGTCAATATTGTAAGAAAAGAGGAAAGCAAATGATGTAAAAATACAGTCACTAATTGTTTGTTTGAGCATGGTTTGAGCTATGCAGAAGGAGCACTCTTTCTCGAGAACATTGATAGGATAGATATTATTGTTCACATGTTAATTGGTGTTTTTCAGAAACAGTTTTAAAATGTTTTGCATCGATATTATAGTTTTGATTTCCCTATTCGATTTACGTTTCACGTAGGAATGGGACATATGCATTTTTTGCGTTTTTTGTCTTTATGCATACAAATATATAGATAAAAGAGATTCAAGAGGATATTCAGACACTGATGAAATTTCCGGATTAATTTATTGATGTTGTATTTAAAGGGGCAGGTTGCATTACTAGTATTGTGTGATCGAAAATATTGAGACTTTGACCAAATTGCAAGATTATATTATTAATTGTGTATTTAAAGAGCCTGCTTTCAACGTTAGTATTGTATGATCAGAAATATTCAGACACAGAGGTCTGGGACGGCGCGCTACTTTTCTGGAAGTTGGCGGATACACTGCGAGAGGGAATCCTCTTCACGATAAAAAAACTGAACTGGAGTTGAAATATCGCATTTACCTCCAGTTAATGGGTACTTAGAGGACCAACAAGCCTTACAATATGAAAATAAAGGGTTACCTACCACATCACAGTGATATTTAGCTTATTTTACAAGGAAACATTTATTTCCTCGAGTTGTTCAACGAAGTTGGATTTTATGACTATTGATGATGAGGCCTTCGTTCAAATAAATTTTGAGTTTATGTTTATGAATAGAGCTTATTGCCCATTGACTGCAGGAATAGGAACTGTCGTGTATTTTAATAAACAAACAATGATGTAGACTTCTTCCCAGTGTTGAAGCTACCAGGTTAAGCCTTTCTAAATCAAGTTAGCTGAGAATAACGTAAAGAATAAACAGTTTCTTCAATCTTTCAATTTCTGCGTGTGCGTTTATTGACAAAGTTTGGCTCGTAATATTTCAAAATCATACTCGTAAAATACGGCCACTTGCCTGCTCCAAGAAACTTGCACTTTTCTCCAGGGCTCACATTTATTTGCAAAACTTTTGTTCCAAATATAAAAGCCAAACACAAATTGCAATGCATTGAATTGCGCCTCTCAACCACTAGCTATGTTAGTCACCGAAATAATATTTGCTTCCAAGCAAAACAATACTTCAGCAAACGCTTTTTCTATGTTTTCGTTCTAAAATTTATAAATGATTTGTTGCAAACTTCTATCTTTTTCTTTTTAATTTTGATAAGAAAAGAACGAAATGACGAATACATTTAATGACGAATATTTTCCCGCCAATGTCTCTCCTTTGATACAAGGCTCAACAGGCATAGGAGATCTTGCCTCAATACGTTTGTACTAAAAGTGCTCATGTCCCTTCGTATTCCTCCAGTTAAAGGGCAACAAATAAGGTCCATTTATTTATAAACAAGAATTTAAAATTGGCAAATAATCATCATTCAATCCAAATTCGCCGTGAAATAAATATTTCCTTGTAATCTATGCTAAATATCACTATAATGTGATAAATAACTCATTATTTTCATGTCGTAAGCTTCCTGGTCCTGGTCCTCTAAGTGCCCAGTAACTGGAGTTAAATTCAACTTTTCCTGCATTACTTCACCCATTGTAATTGCATTTCAGCGTTTGCATCGAGAAGAGGATTCCCCCTCGCAGCTTATGCGTCACCTTCCAGAAAAGTAGCGCGCCGTCCCAGACCTCTGTGAAAAGGTCTATTGCCAGATTATATTATTGATGTGATATTTAAAGAGGCTGATCTCATCACTAGTATCATATGATCAAAATATTGAGACGTTGAAGTAATTGCCGGATTATATTATTGATTGTTCATCTAAAGTTGCTGATCTCATCACTAGTATTGTATGATCAAACATATTCACGCATTGACGAAACTGCAAGATTATATGGACATGTTTTTTTGAGTGGCAGAAAATTGCAATTTTTGACTATCTAAAATAAATTTGATATGTGCAATCACATATCCTTTTTCAAGTGTCAGTGAGGTTACAGTTCAAATGAGAAAAACTTGAATTTTTAGGTACCTTTTGCTCCATAATTCTATGACGTTTTGTTCTTGAGTTATCGACGGTCAAAGTTAGGAGTAGTTAGCGAGCAATTTAATCCTTGGAATCAGTGAGCTAAAAAGTCTTTAAGCAATAAATGATTCTTAACTTGGTTTGTTGACTGCGAGGCATTGGAGGTCGTCTGAAGACTATATTGTTTTTGAATATTATTTTGTGAGATGTTAAAAAATAGAGCACTAAGTGAGCACAATAGTCCTTAAAAGGCAAAATTATAAGACATCTTCCTGACTCGATTTTAACGTACTCACTAACATTACCAACAGTAAATTAGTGCTAGGACTATCTTCGAATTTCAGAGAATGTCAGTATCTCATTTAGAATGCCGCAAGAGTACTTTAGGAGCAAATAATCCTTCAATCATCACAAGGATGTTTTACGTATTCAAGACGAAGAAGAAATTATTGAGTGACTAAAATTAATGAATATTTCCATGACAAGAGTGTTTTACTAAGCTTGTTACAGTGGAGATTGATCTAAAGAAGAGATTTTGAGAGTATTTTAATTCAATGAGCAGTTTCAGAGCAAATGGTTCTCATGATCAAAAGGATATTCCCACTTTGCTTAAAACACAGGGAATGCCTGATCAGTGTTCACTTAATTTTGAATTTAATAGTTAACAAGCATTATCGGTGCTGTTACCTCTGTTGTAGAAATAAGTTCATGAAATGATATGAGCTTCTAAGGAGCAGAAGGTTTATGAATATCCAATAATGCTTATGCAGGATATTGCTAAGTATACTTGCAAAAGCTGAACCTGGCATTATAGTAAATCTACTATAGGTAGGTAAGGCATGGCTTTGATGCTCTTTAACTGCTCTTGGGGGTTTCCTGCTGGTAGCTTTCCTGAATTTCAAAAGCATCAGGAAACATTTTTTCGACAATTAACAATCTTTCAAAAGAATTGTTGGACGTTGGGAGGTTTCTATGCTTTAGCAACCATTTGCTCTCGAGCTGCTCCTTTGTTGTTGATTGCTTGAGCGAGAAAACAATGGACAACATTCTTGCGAATGCTAACAGGTACGGTACAGTTGGTAATACTTTCATAATTTATCCCAGAATATTCTCTTCCATTCTTGGTTCCTAAGATGCTCACAGACTGCACATTTCTTGTTGAAAACTGCTCTTCGAGGTTTTCAGAGTTAACCAAGGTACTATGCTACGTATTGAAGTAGGTCACACTTTCCCCCATTCGAGCAAGAGCATGTTGTGAGCAAAATCCTAAAATGACTCATATCTCACAAAGTACTCTAAAATCATATTCCTGCCTAGTTTTATAGGGCTCAATATATGAAAATACACATTTGAGTAAAGGTTCATGCAAATTCGTCACGTTTTGCTCCTCCAGTGCTAATTTTTAGGAATTTTCGACTTTCAAAATGGCAGATTTTCTGCCACTCAAAAAAAACATGTCCATATAATCGATGTTATATTTATAGAGGTTGCTCTCATCACTAGTATTGTATGATCAAAATAGTTAGATATAGAAATTATATTCTTAGATTTAAAAGGAATACAAAGGCATTCAATTAATCGATGGTAATAGTTGTTGGATACTATATATATCCACTGTTTAATTGTGAAGAAGTTTTCAAATCCTAAATGAACCTGTCAAGTAGTACATGTACATAACTGCAGCACAAGAACCGATCTTAAACAGAAGGTACAAATAAATGTCCCTTTATTGCACTTCTTCAGAGAAAACTGAGCTTAAAAGGATTCGACATAGTTAGAATCTGGTGCGGGCCAAGCTAACATATACCGGGTGAGTCAGAGAAAACACTCCCGTTTGAAAGGCCACTGCTCCCTGGATATCAAAACAATAATATTGACAAGTACATTATTTAACGGTGGACATGTTCAAATATAATCTAAAATTTACCTGACTGAAATCGGCCTCTCCGTTCTGAAATTGCGAGCGATTTTCTGGAGAAAGCCCCTTCATGAAACCTCCAAAACAGGCCTAAAATCACGAGCAAATTTTTCAAATATTTCTGCCTTACAGCAATGACTTGTACACTTACACATGCTTTAGCACGTGTTATCCTCTTGGGAGGTTAAAATCTCGGAGAATATTGTTGTTATGTTCCCAGGGATGGCACTTTCATCCTCCAAACTGGATAAAACGTGCTAAAGCATGGACAAGTCATTGCTATTAAGGCAGAAATATGACGGAAATTTTGTCGTTATTTTACGCCGTTTTTGGAGGTTTCTTGGAGGAGCTTTCTTGAGAAAATCTCTCATAATTTCAGAACGGAGTGGCCGATTTCAGTCAGGTAAAATTTAGTATTTATTTGAACATGTCCACTATTAAATAATATATTTACCAATATTATTGCCTCGATATCCAGGGAGCAGTGGCCTTTCAAACGGGGATTGTTTTTTCTGACTCACCCGGTACATCCTATTGTATTTGATATTCTTGGCACTTGCCGCTTCATTGTGTAGCTAAAGAAACGAAGGGTGCGTTTGCGTTTTCTTTAGCCTATTTATAGCGGCCACTAAATATACTCATGCTCATTCCCTTTAAAATAACACAAATGATAATCACACATAGATTTACGTGCATATAGTGACTTTCCAACACATGCATTGCTACATGTTATACAAAGCTTCTTAAAAATATTGCTTAGTATTTTTCATCCTTCAAGTATTATTACTATCACAGCTTCTCTGATGGGGGGGGGGGTTAAATATATCTTGGGTAATGTTACGTCCAACTGATCAGGGTATACTTTCCAAGATTCTACTCTAAAACAGGGTATTATTTTTTTGAATTTATAGGTGATTTCAAAACAGGTATACTTTTCTTGGTGCTTCTCCAAAGCAATGGTATACTTGTTTAGGTTTTTTTCTAAAAGAGGCTAAAAAAAGTTACAAATTTTACTCCAAAATGGTGTGCGNTTACTATCACAGCTTCTCTGATGGGGGGGGGGGTTAAATATATCTTGGGTAATGTTACGTCCAACTGATCAGGGTATACTTTCCAAGATTCTACTCTAAAACAGGGTATTATTTTTTTGAATTTATAGGTGATTTCAAAACAGGTATACTTTTCTTGGTGCTTCTCCAAAGCAATGGTATACTTGTTTAGGTTTTTTTCTAAAAGAGGCTAAAAATAGTTACAAATTTTACTCCAAAATGGTGTGCGAGTTTAAGTGTTCCGTTGGCAGGCCCGGAATGCACCAATGCCTATTGCCCCCAGGGCATCTTCTCAAATTTTTGAATATTTACAGCTGTTATTAGTGAGGGGATGTGCCAATTTTACTAATCAGGTACTGAAAATATAGAGGCATCATCAATTTGCGATTTCTTAATTTAGACTTTAAGCGAAGAAATCATTAATATCTGCGAAAATATTTATTTTCAAGCGGCATGGAATTAAAAGAGCTTCGCTAATCAATCATTAAATGTTTAATAAGTTACTAATTAGTAATTAAGAAATCTTATTTTAAAAAATTTGCAAAATTTTTCTTGAATTAACAATGATCTGATTTGCAGTAGTTTTTAAACAGACAAAAGTCAGTACATTAGACGGTGATTAAACATGTGCAAGTAATTATGTGAAGTGCAAATTTCAATAGAAAATGATCCAATGAAAATGAACAAACTGCGAGAATGCCAGTATTTTAAACTGCGAGGTTTTTCATGCCAGTATTTTACTGTCTCTCTCCAACAAGAACAAAATAGCAACCACATACCGGGTGTCTCAAAAAACTTTTTACAAGTTTGGAAAATTCTGACGCCAAGAGTTTCCGTCAAATCACCTCAAAGCTATTTTTATGTTAACCCTCAATGGATGACTTAAATTTTGATATTCTTCTTATATAATTTTCGGTAACTTGGTTGCAGAGCAATAAATCAGAAAGTGTAAAATTCCTTCTTACACTCAAACCAGAGCTTCCAGTAGAGAAGAGCTAACGATTCTAGGGAAGGCAGAAGCCGGACTGCATTCCACGTAGGTTCCGCCACAGATTTGTGGCGGGCAAGAGCATAAAAAACAATGGAACAAAACAATGATAAAAATGGAATCTTTTGTTCTTGGCAGGAATCTGAGTCAGGGCAAACTCATGGAATGCACTCTGGGGCAGAAGCATGTCAGCCCTTGACATCCAAAGCTGATATGCCTCGTCATTATTATTGTTAGAAACCGAGAGGAAGACATTCTCAAGGGACACAGGGGCGGATCTAGGAAAAAATCTGAGGGGTGCAGAAAAGGGAATAATGAGGGGTTCTGGGGACGAAGCCCCCGGAAAATTTTTTGATAACCACGCCCTTTACTCTCTCGAAAATGATGACCACGCCCTTTCATGGCCAGAAAATGTCTTATTTACGAATCGTAGGATTGTGTAATTTGTTACTCAGGCTTGATATAATGAAGAAATATTTTTGAAATCAATGATAGCATTTATGTAATTTTTTTTCTTTTCTGCAATGAATTGTCGAAATATCCCAGTGTTTGTTGATAAAAGCTGATACGGTATGCAGAAAATTTGTCTCGCATGGTCTGATCTGCGTAGGCAGCTAATCTTTTCCACAAGAACACAGACAAGAGAATTCAGGTCCATGCCGAGGAACTCGCTAGCAGCCTCTGTGCTACTAAAAATGTCTAGCAATCATCAATTTTCAAGCATAAGTCATGTGAAAGCATCTGAAAGCAAAGCAAGAACCCCGATAACCCAAATGTGAAACACAAGCCAAATGTTATATCATCTTACAGTAACATTCCACCTTTGCTCTCTCTGGTTCCTCTTCCTGCTCGAAGTTTGCAGTGCAGTAAAATTCATTTCGGAAGTTTTTGATTAACTTTTTATAATCCTTTTATTTTGCTTTATTATCCCCGATTCTCAGTCGAATTCCTGCCGAACAAATATATGACACATTTGAGTTGTTTAAAACAGTAAACCAACGAGTGCAACAAAAGCCATTTTGCCTCTTGGCTAGAAACAAACTTTCCCGCCAAATTTTGCAAGGATAAATTTGAAAATACGATGATTTGTCCCCCCTTGTCAACTGCATTCTATGATGAAAACTCCTCCTGGTTTGTTTTAGCCCCCCTTGATATGATAGTGCACTATAATCGCCTGCAATTTTAGCAACTGAAATTCCCCCGAAAGCTTCGGTTTCTTCGATGTTTTGGATTTTCAAATCGCATGGGTGCTCCCGCCAAATCTGAGCAAACCTGAATGCGGCATGGATATTGGTTGATTCACTTCCATGGGTGCTCAAACTCGAATAATTTACAGGCCATGGGTGCTCTGTTGCGCTGCCTATACTGAAGACAATGGATTCCGAGTCCGTAAAATGTAGGCCAGGCCAACCAGGGGGAGTTGAGATAGAAGAGTTTTGGAGTTGTAATATCGACAGTGTGGAGGAGGCGAGACGGGGGCGTGATAATGCAATGATCAACAACGATGAGTTATGAAGATGAAGGGATACGAACAGCTTGCGATCTTTGATTTGCTTGGGGACAAATCTTGAAATGTTATCAAATGATATGTTATTTTAGCAGAGAATTAGATTAAAAGAGAAATATCTTCAGTTAAAAAATCTGACAGGTGCTTGAGCACCCTTCGCACCCCTCTAAATCCGGCACTGGGCGATAAAACAAAATTGGAGCTTAATCCTAGTTTCATGAAGGAGATCTTTGTCGAAAAACACAGTCCTTATGGGTTAAGATGCTGCCATAATCTACTCTTGCCACAAGTACGCACTACGTTCTATGGCTTAGAGACGATGTCGTTTCTTGGGTGTAGATTATGGCAGGCACTTCCCAATGACATAAAACAGTCAGATACCCTCTCCAGCCTTAAAGGAAGAATCAAAATCTGAAAAGGAGAGGAATGCAATTGTAGAATATGTAGACCTTTCGTGGCTCAGGTTGGGTTCTTGAGCAGATAGAAATTTATTGCATTAAATATCGAAAAAGAAAACACTGTAAATATTGGGGGAAATTGGAAACATTGTAAAAATCTGTATATATATATATATATATATATATATGATGAAGACGTAAGTCGAAACGTTTAACCGAATGTGTTTTTTCTGAGTACTTATATATATATATATATATATATATATCTATTTGTAACTAACTATTATGTATTGTATTTTTTATTTCTTTTCAAGCAATTTTTTCTTACTTGTGCATAAGGATTATTGCGTATGTCCTCTTTGAGCTTCTCAAACGATTTCCATTTGCATTGAACAGCCTTTTTCGTACAAAACGTAGCACAATTAACTACCTTTCCCTCGTGTATATCCAATCGTATGCAGTCTGCATAGCCTTTAACCTCCTTTATTCGCAATGGGTAATCTCAAGGTTGATCCTACTTAGCGGTGATGTTGAACCAAACCCTGGTCCAGAGACACTAAAGTTTTGTTGTTGGAATTTGAACAGTATTACTGCCCATGATTTCCTTCGTGTTTCACTTATAGAAGCATATAACTCCATATATAATTATGATCTCATAGGCATTGCTGAGACTCATCTCGATGATACTATAGATCAGGAGCGACTTTTTCTAAAAGGGTATGAATTCATTAAATGTAATCATCCATTGAATATAAAAAGGGGTGGAGTTGGCTTGTATATTAAAGATTCACTTCCCAAAAAGGAAAGGCCAGACATTGCAACACTACCTGAAAGTATTGTTTGTGAACTTAATCTCGACAGGAAAAAGTATTTTTTCGTTGTTGTGTACAGAAGTCCTAGTCAGGACCAGCAAGAATTTGACGATTTCATGGATAATTTTGAGCTAATGCTATCTAAAATGTCTGCCGAGGAGCCATATGCCGTCATAATCACTGGAGATTTCAACTGTCGCTCTCCTCAGTGGTGGGAAAGAGATAATGAAAACGATGAAGGAAAACATTTCGAACCACTAACTTCAGACCTTGGATTACATCAGTTGATATCTGGACCGACCCATATGATTGGTCAATCAAAATCTTGCATCGACCTGATCTTTACAGATCAACCTAACCTATTCATTGAATCCGGTATTCACCCCTCCCTTCATGAGCAATGCCATCATCAGATTATCCACGGTAAACTGTCCGTCAGAAATCTTGTCCCGCCCCCTTACACTCGCAAACTATGGTTTTATGATAGAGCTAATATTTCCTCTATACGGAGAAGTGTAGAAATGTTCCGTTGGCAGGAAACTTTCGAAGAAGTAACACATCCTGATGAGCAAGTTAAGGTTCTTAACGAAGTCCTTCTGAATATTTGTTCAAATTTCATACCAAACAAGCTCAAAAAGATAAAGCCCAATCAGGTGCANCGTTTGATTCAAGCAACATTGAAACGGGGGGAGCGGGGGGCCTGCAATCAAATGCCAAAGTAGTGCAATTTTCTGATTTGTCCCATGTATTTTGGCCAAGATTGTCTGAAAAATTACTAATACCACCCCTAATTAATGTTGCTATAAATCAAAGTGTACTTGTTTCAGACAATCCCTTTTAAGAGGAATAGAAAGATTATAGGTGTAGGCTGAACTCTAGAAAACTTCAGAGTTTAATGTATTAGCAACTACTGGTTAATCCATTAGATCTATGACGTCATCAAATTATGCACAATTTTCCCATTGCGATCTGCAAAACTCCCCTTGTGCACAAAACCTACTGTTCGATTCCGTTTGAGAACGTCACTGTTGGCAAGAAAGATTTGAAAATACAATTTTCCGCCTAGTTAGTACAAATTATGCGCCTCCGCAGTCACTATTGTTCTCATTTCAAATTTGCCTTTAGCCAAATTTCTAACGATTTATTCACTTTGAATGAGATTAAATCCACCCCAGCAATTCCATTCACCCTAGGACAGGATTTCATTGTCTATTGTGCCGACGAATAGCAGTGCAGCACTTTTTGTTAAAGAACAATGCCGATGTCGCCTGGCTACAAGGCGGTTTTCGTGATGGCTGGAATATTGATAAAAGGCCAACGGTTCTCCCCACGGTTCTCCATCTTTAAATCTTAATAACTTCGGCTTCGTTCGCGCTATTTTCACGAATTTTGTCTTATTCTACTATGCAAAATAAGCTTTATTAGCCTACAGTCATTTTTTATATTGATATGTTCGCGAAATATGATTTCCCACGGTTCTCCACAACTTTTATAAAAAAGTTATTCGGAACTATCTATTTTAAGTTTTTAAACTATGGAGAACCGTGAGATTTCCCCCTTCCAGGCGATTCTTACCTGGTTTTTTTCCATGAATAGAAAGGTTTCGATGTTCAAATGTGGACTCACACGAATTTTCCCTAAAAGCGTGACTTATCCCAAAATTATGGGGTGTTTTCTATGGAGCGCCGTCACGGAGAACCGTGCATTCATAACAAACCGGACCTCAGACAATGACCTCAAGCGTTTCTCTTACAACGATAAGTCGCATTCAAAGAGCGGCAGAGTACGCAATCTGATTACAGTGGAAGAAAGCTCACAACCCTAAAGTACGTCACCTTTTATAGAGAAATCTATACATCTGTGTAAGATGCAGAAATTTGACCACGCCCACAATTAAGACAGTGCTCAGCGAATTTAGCAAACAACGCCCATTTCGACAGAAATGGTTGAGAACTCACTTCTTGTGCTGGGGATGATGGTAGTAAAATTTCAAGCAAAAATCTCTATGGGTTCTCGAGCTATGAGTTATTTTTGTTGACAACCATTTTCAGACAATCTTGGCCAAAAAAAGCTGGGACATAGGCAAATTTCAGTGTGGTCGCGATGTTTCCTAAAATATCGAGAAGAAATCGAACATTTTGGACCTTGTGATCCCCCCTCCCCCTAATTCAATGTTGGCTAGGGCGAATGACATTTGATTCAAGCAACATTGAAACGGGGGGAGCGGGGGGCCTGCAATCAAATGCCAAAGTAGTGCAATTTTCTGATTTGTCCCATGTATTTTGGCCAAGATTGTAGTTTTCTTGGGTGGGGAAAATATGCGCAAGGCTATGCAGACGGAGTATAAAAGGCCCACCCTTTATGTATTATATTTGAATTGGAAATTGATAATACTGCAAATTACAGGGAAAAAAGAATTATATGATATTTATTCCGTTTTTAGAACAAATTGCTGGAAAACCATATATTTTGACATTTTTCAATATTATGACGTCATGTTGACGTCATCTAGGTAAGGGGGGGGGGGCTGAAAAACACCCCCAGCTATGTTAAGTAAAAAAAGCCTGGTAGGATTAAGATTAAGAAAAGAAAATCACTGTTAGATGGCTCTGCAGCTTGTGCCATAAACTATGTTGTAAGATAGGGTCTAATTTCCTGGGTGGACAGAGTGTCAAACGCTGAAATATTGAGATGAGCTGATCTGAGCGAGCCTTTGCGGATTAAAGCTCTGGTAAAGAGACAAGTTACTTTTTCGGACATGTCATGAGAAAAACAAAGACATAATATGTAGTTGTAACAGGGAAAGTTGTAAGAACACCGGACAGAGGAAGACAAAGACCAACATTTTTAGATTGGGGAAAAGTGCTTTGAAAAAAGTAAAGTTAACATCATGCGTGAATCTCTTGATAAAATGTTACGACAGCCTATGTCAGTCTCTGATATATACGGCACCCAGAAGAAGAAGAAAATGGTAAAGATATCAAACGAGTGGAAAGTCCAGAAAACAAATAGGATAAAAGCACTAGAATCCATACATATATGAGCTGCTAGGATAATTTGCAATAATTTCAAGGCAGGAAAGAAATGAGCATGTCATAGAAAAAGCTGGACTGGATGTCTTTGAGCTACATGTAGCAGGCCTTTTCGTTTTACGCGGGCGATCGCCCTTGCCAGCGCCCTCGCAAAATTGTTTACGCAGGCTATCAACCGCCCTCGTGAGAAGGTATTTCGCCCCCGAAGATCAAAAACGATTTCGTAAAAAAGACGTACGAAACGAAACCCTCTTGATTTAAAATTGTTCGTTCAATGACAATCGCGCTTCGAATTCTTTAGGAAAGAAAACCGTTGTGAAGGCTACCCACTGGCCTAGTGAAGCAAACTAGATGCAAAAAGAACCCAACCAAAACTCTCAATAGTATGGAATTTATCTTAGCAAAATGAAGTTAACAAGAAACCTTTAAAGAACTGCAAGATACAGAGGAAGTACTGGTCCTTAATAATCATTGCACATGTTCTTTATTTTGCGACAGAAGTGTTTCCGAAATGTTTGCCAATTTTCTTCCATTGTTCGACACACCTACCTTCTTTTTCGTCGAAGTTCCTAGTTTCACTAGCGTTGTAAAAGATCAGGGAGCGACAATAAAATGAACAATACTCACAATAATCTTTACTTTGCTGCGAAAACTTTCTCTGATTTAACTTTCTGTAGCCCTTCTCTAGAGCAGGCCTACTACGAGTTTGCGTAAAGTTTTCCTACAAACTTTTAAAAGAGGGTTGGTTGTTTTGTTTCAGGGTATTCTCTACTCTAATCCCCTTCTAATATCTGTTAATGACTTTCCTGGAATCTCTATTATCGTGAATGGAGCTTCACACTTAATCAAATGGGACAACAGGAAAGTGATTGGCCTAACTGATTTGACCTTTCTCTAACTTGAAGGGCAAAACAACGGAGCAAGGAGGACGAATATTACAAACCAAATGAAACAAAATCTTTTCGCTATAAGTCTGTACCTGTGAGCAGACTCTTCTCTCTCCACAAATGTAAAATAAGGCAGGTGAAGGAGAGCATCACTTCACTGATACAAGGACAACATAACATGTTGAAAGCTTTCATTGCATATTAGTAAAAAGAGTAAAAATGTGAGACTATTTTAAGGGGGCGATCGCCCTCGCAAGCTGAACTACGTGGGCGATAAGCCGCCCTTGTGGACATTTCCTCAGGAAAAGGCCTGATGTATAACAGAAGAGCTATCTTTATGCACAGATGTTATCAGGAAAGGATTGATCAGCGACTGGAGAGCATGTTTAGAAGGGACACAAATAAGAGAATTTCAAGAGAAGATTTCAAAATAATGAGACCAAACAAAGAAATTGGGAGAAATACAGAAAGATTTTTGAGGACCGGGACTATGGAAAAATGTACCCCAGTATATAAAAAGATGTTACAGTGAGGAACATAGGGATTATAGGATGATGATGATCTATTATTTTTATTGTAAATTTTATAAATAGGTTTTTAACATTATGGTTTTTGTAAGAGTTTTAAGATTTAGGTTATTGTAATTTTGAAAATCAACACCTGTGTTGAAGGGCTACCCTCCCTTAAAGTAAATCAACGGGGGTAAAAGGCAACTTAGCTAGGGGGACTGGGTCCATCTAAATAGAACCTATTGTATTTGATGTTTTCGATCGATGAAAACAATAGGAACATAAGTGGCGCGTACCGTTCTTTTGTGCTATGTTTAGACCATATCGCTATATCTCCGTTCATTTACTTTAAAGATAAATATTGAAATATGAAATATAAAAAAAATTGAAATAGGAAGTGTTTGAGACAAAATTAAGAAAATATAAGGGACGCATTGCTGACATATTGTATGAAAAAGGGACACTTTTAAACCAAAACAAGGATAGAAATTTTAGCTATAATAGTTACATGGAAAATAATTTTTCTTTCAAGGACAATGAAAATTCTCGCAAAAGGTTTTAAATGTTTAATTCAGAACTTTGTACCAATTTAAGATTTCCGTTAGAATTTTATATACTTTTCTGTATTTTAGAAGGGAGGCCCACATCAGCAGGAATGTTGTCCATAATTGGGCTGCTCAAACAAGTAAAATTGTTATGTTTGTTGCGGCGGAGCCGCAATACTAATCTTATGTCCATGAAAAATCGAGACTCATCACTGGAATGTCTGTCTGTCGTGAAAATATGTGAGCTTGGATCATGTGATCATTTGGATTTCACGTGTGCATTTCACAACAAATAATACAAAAGTAGTACACAAGAAGCACTCACAATGTTTATCCTTGCAATTGCGTCACCCCTTTCTTGTTGGTCTTGAAGCCAATTATCGATTTTTTTGTCATGCATACACATGTCAATTCAATAAACGTTAATCTTGAAAACAGAGGATCAAACTCGTCACAATATCTTGAAATCATTGAAATGTGTTTATGTGATCATGTGGCTTTGACATGTGTGTAGATGTGCTGAGAATTAAGCCAATCAGTTTTCTTTGAGCTTTGTTATTCGTTGAGCAATGACAGGAAGAGCGTCAGCGACCTTGAATCATGTGCTCAAGTCATGATTATAGAAAGAAGCAATTTGATTTGATAATGCATTGGTACACTTTGCTCCCAACTTTTGTGGTAAGAATTAATTGTAGTTTATTTCATGTTGGAAGGTCATGATAATGAATTGTTCAAATGTTGTTTTTGTTGTCTGTTTCCACTTGGTACAAGAGCCAATACGCCGCACACACTGACTATTGTTATTGCTAGTATATATGTATGTATGTATTCAGAATATAATTTTAAATTGAGGAAGATAAGCAAAGAATCACCTACTTCTTTTGTATAGGCTAGAATGCTTGTTTGGAAAGTTTGCTAATGATGTACCAAATGGAAAGAGACTGAAAAGATTTTGTGCACTAAAATATGCAATAATAATAATAATCTTCAATATTATACAGGTTAATTTGGTCGGTAAATAAAATTACTGTTACCAATCAAAGACCTGTATAATTATTAGTATTACGCCCTTCACATGTATCAAGACTGCACACAGGGTAATTTATGTTCTGATAAGTTTTAAAATATTTTAAAGGAGAAATTTCTGAAATATTTCAACTGCACCCCAAATATCTTTGACGTGCAGTACAATGATTCCGATCTGGTTATTATGCTATGTGCTCCCCAAAGGAACCTTTTCCAAGCCATGGAATCAAACACACACAATTACTTATGTGTGTGAAATGCCGTACTTGCATGATTATTTTCCGTCTTCAAATGATTCTTCAGAGAAACAAATGAGGAACCTAATAATTGTTTCTATCCCCATACCAATATCACAATCTTATTTCACGTAATTTCATTTTACAGATAGAATTTCGCATTCATAATGGCATATCCACAACATCAACCTGGTGCGCCACCCTTCAACCCTGGTTACCCACCTCCTGGGGGCCCAGATCCATACCAGACAGCACCACCTCCGTATTCCGCTGCACCACCCCAAGCTGCTCCCCCACATGTAGGAGGTGTTCCCCCTCCACAAGGGTACTACCCACCACAACAGCCATATCCTCCACAAGGACAGTATCCTCCGCAAGGACCATATCCTGCGCAAGCAGGCTATCCAGCTCAAACATATGCAGGTGCAGATCAACATACTACAACAGTGGTTTATACCCAGCCCCAACCAACAACGTATGTTTATCAAGATAGGAAGAAAGATACCAGTGCAGAGGAATGTGCTCTTTGTGCACTGTGTGCTGCCTGTCTTTGTTGTTGCCTGATGAGTGACTAGTGATGATATCTTCAAACCACCAAAAGCATGCACAAATCTTTGGAATTGAGAAACCAGATACAAACATTGAAATTAATTTTTTACTAATAATGAATAGCATATTGACGACATATACTCTCTTACTTAGAATATATGCCTTACTTATGTATTTAAGCCCATAATATACTATTGCCTTTGTCAATCCTTCAAAATTTGGACAACTGATAACAAGTAGTACCAAGATATTAGTATATAGGGGATCAGTACACAGAAAGACAGAAACGTTTGGAATTTCGGCCCAAGGCTAATTTTGCATTTAAAACTTTTAGTTGTGAAATATTATAATTTCAACTGCTGTGCAGTCCATCTGTTTCCGAACTGTACAGCAAAAACTTGATGAACCAATTGGCTCATAATGTCTCATTTCAATTTAAGGGTTTTTGAACATCTTAAATCATACTGGTAAACCCATGGGCTTCAATGTATGGTGTCAGGGTGAAATGTATATCCTGCAATTTGCATGCAACATTGTTCATAGAGCAAGAACAAAATATGAGTATATACATTCTTTCGTGGTTTGTTTTTCTATGGTTGAGGCATAGATATTGCAACATTGTAACTACTAACTAGCATATAATTGTAGCATGTTTTTGAATACTTTTATTTCTTAGATTTAAGGAAATAGGATGTTGCAGTTTTGATCAGAATAGTATCTTGAGGTAGTATTCTGCAAGCTTGAAATAAGTTTCCGACCCTAATTCTAACTTAAAGACTTCTTTTAACAATGTTAGGGAAGTCCTTCTTTTTTTAACGATGGGCTTTCAACATTGGCCAAATGGACTAACCTATTGTGCTTGAAAAGCCAATCTGAGATGTTTGGGAAACGAGGTTTGCTTGTTGTTTGAGTACCCTACCCTGGCACAACACAACATTTGTGTTCAATCCATGACTACCTTAGATTACCACCATGCCATGAGCGTAGCCCAACTTTTGTAAATTTGCAACGTTAATGACTGATTTATGTATTATGCAATCTGTAGAATAAGGGAATTATCTATGTATATTTAATGATCATTTGTATGACAACTTGTTTATTTTGTCTCAAATCTCAAACTGCAAAAGCTAGGTTTTTGGGCTGCCAGGTTAACCCTAATCCATATGGGGGGGGGTGGAATCCACCCCCCCTCGAGGTTTTTCTTGCAGCGTTTTTCAACGACATCAGCTATGTCCCCCCATCCTCCCTGACTTTTATTAATTATCTATTAGCTACATTTTGATGAAAAAAAATCTGAACAATAGACCTCACAGGTCACGTGACATGCCCATATTTGGAAGCAGGTAACAGCAAAATCATTGTTTTTGATGATTTCAAGGGCAAGATTTGATCAAATTATAAAGTATTATATATCAAACGAATCAGCAAACAAAGGGCTTTAATTTGATACCGGAATTTCTGGAATTTGATGACGTCAGCATTTTTTTATTATGACGTCATTTTGGCCGCCATTTTGGCCTAATTAGCAAATTTTTTGAATTTTGTCCAACTTTTTCAATTAAAAACACTCCAATGATGCATTTGTGATGGATTATCACCAATTTGCCGCTTCTTTTTGTTTATTTTTACATGGAACAAGTTTATAGCATAAATTACGTCATCAGAATTGAATAATTTCTACCAAAATAACATTCCAAAATCGCTATTTACAATAAAATAACATTTTTCAGCAAGTATTCTGACTAACTAGACCAAAAACCGCATACATTTCCTGCAAAATCTTCTTTAAACTCAAATTTAAGTTGAGAACCTGATTTTCGTCAATTTTCAACTTTATGACGTCACTGTGACGTCATAGGGCGTGGCAACCACACCCAAATTTTGCTACATGTTACAAATTACTTGCTCTATAACTGTGCCAAGTTATATTGCATTCTGGTTAGTCTAAGGCTGTTTTCAGAGGGGGG
>REGM01000260.1:95917-109375 GCA_004194415.1 Aurelia aurita | reverse complement strand
TTATTGCGCTAACAATTTTGCATTGAATCTTATTGTCCATAATTAATTAGTTAATTACTTAGAAACCAAAAATATTGATATAAAACTACATGAAATTGCAAAGTAAGGATATCAAGCAGGTATTTGGATAGTTTTATCGTGATTTTACCCAGTTATTTAGTAAAAATAGACCTTTTTATGCTAATAGCTCGATTTCGTCAAAATTTGCACTGTTTTTGGTTGCCTAGCAACCAGTCACGTGACTACAAACTAATTAAAGCTATTTTTGGATTCTCCTTTGTTCAATAATGATACAGTGAAAGTCTCATTATCATGGCTGTTATAGTTGCGGAGATAATTAAGGAGGGGGGGCGAAAAACGCCCCCCCCCGGTAGAAAATCGATACAAATTTACCCTGTTAGAATAGGGTTAATGTTTGATTATTTGTTATAGGGTCTGGGAACAACTGACATGAGTTATGATATCTATTTGAGAAATATGTTATCACTATATATGAACGGAATCAGTGGCGTAACGGAGCAGCTCGGGGCCCTTAGGAAATTAGCCATCCAGGGGCCCCGTGGGCTTGAAATTTCAAGAATGCAAAACTTTGGTAAAATTCCCAAAATGGACAAAGGCGTTTTATCAAGAAAATCATTGCAAGCCGAGTACAGCCAAACACCCATAGTGGAGGTTAATTGTGACGGCTTTATATACAGGTCCGTCGGCACGAAAAACGAATTGGGGTGATATTGAATGCGAGCTGAACTACGCGACCGGGAATTGATTTCCGGGAAAAATATTTCGGACCACTCCCTTTACATTGCCGGACAATGCATCTTTCAGGACTGCGATCGAGGAAAGGCTTCTCAAGGAAATTTATGAAAATACAGCTTCAACATCGTACAGAAATGGCTCTTTTTTGTCAAATCATCTCATCCACTAGATATTTTCATGTTCCTTGAATATAACTAAACTTCTTTAATAAGTTTGCAATTTACAGAGTTTTTTAATAAACTAAGCTTGCAATGATAGCGTTTTTCAATTCATTTTACCCTATTCTAACCGGGGGGGGGGCGTTTTTCGCCCCCCTACCAAACTTATTTTAATAGCTCTTAAACGATGATAGCTATAACGCTGAAACTTCTTGAATTTTATTAAAATTTAACTGGCAACCAAAAAATTAAAATTTCAATGCCTATTGTTTAACCACGTGACCACCAGATGCCCTTATTTGGAGACAGGTCACAAATAAAATCACTAAAACGGCTCTAATTTATTTAATTCTTCTCAAATCTCTTATATACCATTCAATTCGTCTCGATGAGTACTTTCATTTGATATAAAATTTATCTATATTTGCTGACATCAGCAATTTTTAAATTGTATGACGTCATCAATCTTTATGACGTCATATTCCTAATTAATTAGTAATTTTTGATTGAAAAATCATGGAATGATTTCAAATATTGCTGAAGACGTCTGATTTCACCAAGTAAATGCGAAATTGATGGTGTTTAAGCATCTTATTGCGCTAACAATTTTGCATTGAATCTTATTGTCCATAATTAATTAGTTAATTACTTAGAAACCAAAAATATTGATATAAAACTACATGAAATTGCAAAGTAAGGATATCAAGCAGGTATTTGGATAGTTTTATCGTGATTTTACCCAGTTATTTAGTAAAAATAGACCTTTTTATGCTAATAGCTCGATTTTGTCAAAATTTGCATTGTTTTTGGTTGCCTAGCAACCAGTCACGTGACTACAAACTAATTAATGCTATTTTTGAATTCTTCATTGTTCAATTATTATACAGTGCAAGTCTCATTATCATAGCTGTTATAGTGGCGGAGATAATTAGGGGGGGCGAAAAACGCCCCCCCCGGTAGAAAATCGATAAAAATTTACCCGGTTAGAATAGGGTTAAAGCTCGGGGCTCCTTAGTGGCAAGTGGCCCTAAAGTTTTCAGTGCAAATCAACAGGCAGCTCTTCTAGGGTAATAGAGTAGTACTTTATTACTCCATTGAAAACCTGAGGCCCCCACAGCTCGGTGGCCCTTAGGAGTTGCTCTAGCCCCAACTACTGTGCGTTACGCCACTGAACGGAATAGTAGTGAATCGTTTTGCACACTGTCACAGATAATCTATATTTTCAGAAAAGTATATGGTTTAAAACCATTCTTTTCATGTTTTTTTAAAGTTTTTAAGTTTAAGCTGAAATAACGACTACAAAAATGTTGGAGAATTTACCATTTTCCTTATATTTTCATGATTTTGGATATTTCTTGATATTCTGGTTGATGTTCTCTGAACTTGGTAGAAGATATTGAATGGAATTTAGCTATTTCAGCATGTTTAACCCTATTTGTACTGGGCGATTTTTTGGTCCTATTGTTCTTTGGAAAATGATAATTAATAAGTCACGTGATTCATTGCTAGGCAACCAAAAAATCAAGGGAAATTTGGTAAATTGATAGCTCCTTGACGAGAAAAATTCTATTAAATTAATTACTTGACCAATTTTCTCCAGAATTTTTGCAAATAGTAGGAAACATTACACAGATTCAAAATACATACTTTGTAACATTTTTAATTGTCATTTTTAGCATAATTAGCTTTAAATCATCCTTTTGTTTCAAGCGCTGATTATCTTCACATTTTTTGTACCTTTTTCTAGTAAATATGGACTCAAAATGACTCAAATAATCAAGATGAACCAAATTAGATACAATTTATTTATATTTTACTCTTCTTAGTTAGAACAATGACGTCATAAATGTGAATGACGTCATATATATTAAATTTTGCTGATGTCAGCAAATGTGACAAAATTTGAAAAAAGAACAAAATCATTCGGTCAAGCGAGACAAAAACTATGGACGTTCTAAGCTTTTTATTTTTGACCACTCTCCAAATATGGTGTTACTGTAGTCACATGATCAAAGTCAGAACAATGAAATGCAAAACATTCTTATATAAAAGAGTCCCGATCTGTAAAACATTTTAAAAAAGAGATTAAGCTTTGGAATTTTACATGCAACTGTAGATTATGTAAGAGTTTTATTGTAAATTTAGGTTATATTTAGGGTGGCTCTGCTCTCCGCTGTGGTGGGTGGCGGGCTGCCGTCTTGCGGGGCCGCCCTCCTTGGGGGTCGGTTGTTTCTCGGGTGCTGTTCGGCCTGTCGGGAGGCGGCCTTTGCTGCTTGTAGGCNGGGGGGGGACGCCAGTACAAATAGGGTTAAAGACAATTGACGGAGATATAAGGCAACTTAAGCTAGGGGCCTGGACAATCTAAATATAGCCTATTGTATTCCATTGTATTTGATGATCTCGGCATTCTTCGTTCAGCGTCAAAAGGTAAGATAAGTAATGACACTGGTTATACTTAGAATGGCTGTTGGATCACATACCCGACAGGGTGTCCCAAAAATTCCCATCCAATCTTGCAGAATGGTGACAATTGATAGAGCTGCGAGCCGTTTAAACTCCTATTTCTCAAAGCCTAATTTACATTTTGACACCTTGCTGTTTGGCATAGGTGAAAAATTCTTTAAGCTCTGTCCATGCGGTCGATTTTTTTTAACAGTTCTTCGTGGGTTCTTCATGAACAATTTCTTTGAAAGGAAAGCATTCTTGTGTTTCCTTGTGTAGTCTCAGAAAACAAACTTTTCAAGGTATCTACAATTTTGCAAGCAAGAGTGCGACGACAAACATTCAACGACGAGATCTTCTCGCTGGAGTTTCGGAATTATTACGACCATTTGTTCAAATCAACAGCCTTTCGAATAACGTTCTAATACAATTTTTTGTATGGTGCTAAAGACTTCTCTGATGACGTTGATAAAAATATACTCGAACTGACCATGAATTTCATCCACAAAACTGGTCGGCTTGGTTAGAGGTGACCTGAAGCGGGGGTTTTTGTTGGTGCGGGTGCGTGGCGCTGCTGGACTGTGGAGAATCCTTTGAGTTTTTTTTTTTGGTGTCTCGTTTTTGTTTTTGAGTTGTTCACTGGTGTGATAGTGGATAGCTCGAAGATTGAATGAGACATCAGAAAATTTTGTACGACAATTTTTATCGTTTCTCGCTTCGGGCTACCTTTAAGATAGTTTCAAAATTTATTTTATGCCACACAGTCACTAAGGCTGTGTTTGATTGGTACCAATTCCGAAAACGGTAGACTTGGTAGACTCAGAATTTGTGTTTGATTGACTCTGAAATTCTCAAAACGGTAGGTTTGGTAGGTTTGGAAGGCCTTCTGAACCTTCTGCTCCAAAAGGCAGAAGGTTTGGCAGACTTTGGAGAGATTCTCGTTTTCATTAGCAAACCCTGGTGGTGAATCCGATCCGAAACCTACCGTTTCCAAGATTTCTGTGTTTGATTGGGAAATATATTTCCATCTCTGCGAAGTCTACTGTTTTCAGAATTTGGTAGGTTTGGAATTACCAATCAAACACACCCTAAATCCTACTTTCTTTTTCTTTCTCGTTTTTTGCACGTCTGTTTCACGTTTGATTCAAGGCATATATAGTGTGAATGGCAATTCATCCATACTAAATTTGTATATTCAAATCTATGCGAACCACGTGGGGCTTTGCGAAATGGGGATTCTGGAATTGGAGCAGTGGCGGCAGCAATTGCTGTCGTTCTTGTTCTCTCGGCTGGGGTTACTGCTGCTCAGCATCATGTGCCTATGTTCGCCTCGGCCTGACATCCAACGTGAAACAGGCCTCAGTATTTACCAGTAAAAATCGTTTATGTGTAGCTTTTTGTAATTGTATATTTAATTGTAATTCAGTTGCATGTTCTTTATGTAATGGCCATGGGGTAGTCGTTGTCTTTTGCTCCCTGTAGTATCTTCCCTGTAGTGTTGTATAGTTGTACAGTAATTTGAAAGTATAGTAGGTTGTATCATGTATTGTAACATTTTAGATGAATATATAAAAAACACATTTTCAGCTTGCATTCATTATTGACACAATCCATCAGTTTGTTGAGACATATTCATATGCAGTGATTTATAGGCGAATCCAGTGTTGATATCAATTAGATAAAGTAAATTCATTTCACATATTGAGAACATTTCGACACGAAGTTGTGTCATCTTCAGTAAATAATCAAAACACACTTATAAATTTATAGTACTAATTCTTTCGATATCATACATATTAGATAATTTACACAAGTGTTTGATTAATTTCTGAATATGACACACGTACGTGTCGAAACGTTCTGAATATGTCAAAGAAATGAATGTACTTTTATTCTATTTTATTTCATTTAATCTACAGGCTGGATTCATCGTCTATAGATCACTAAATATGAATAAACTTATACTACTGAATCGTGTCAATAATATTTATATAGAAGCTAAAAATATTTGTCATCACACTCCTGCTTAAATTTCTGATCAAGCTGGAATTCCAGACACACTAATGTAGTAAAAAGTTTTATCATCCTATTTCTCGAAGTTAATAAGATCGAGAGTTTGCAAGCTAAAGTAAATTTAATGATTTCATTATCCAAGTTGGGATGTTGAAAATACGATAATACAAATTTCCGATTCAACCGCTTGGACCAAAATGGTTTATCAGCGTTTGCCAAAACGCACAATCGTCTGTTGTGCACTGATTTCATCAATTTCATTGAATCACCAAATTCTAAATTTATTTCACTAAAATTGATCATACCGCCCATACCGTTTTGAGTTCTGGAACATTATCAAGGACCGAGATACAGGGGGGTCAGGGGGGGGGCGTCGGCCCCTCCCCCAAAATTTCCAGTAGTTGCTACAGTATATATTTTCATTATTTTGTATTATAGAAAATTAGATTGGTACTCCATGTTCATATTTATGTCGATCTTGTTCAATTTCTACCCTCTACTATACTAGGAGGCCCTTTAGGGTATGTGCGAGAACAAACTTCTTTCACACCAGAGACATGATACTCTTTAAAAGTCTATAGGATATTTGTCAACAGGTATTTTACAATTTCCATCCCAACGTAGACCTATCTGGAAAGTCAATCTGTAATGGGAAACAAAAAAATGCGTCGTTTTAAGCCAATCTGAAGGGCGTGGTCACAAATATTTTCCGGGGGAATACCCCCGGACCCCCTTAACATTTTCGGCTCGATTCGCTCGCCTGCCCCTTGAACATTATAATAGACGATTCCGGAAAAGATGGCGCCGGGGGGCATTTAACCAAGATGCATTGCATTCTATAATGGAATCAACAGTGATTCTATAGAAATTCGATCATCAAACTCAATGCACCTTGGTCAAATGCCCCTCGACGCCATCTTTTCCGGAATCGTCTATTGGAAACTTTTTTTGAAAAGTCTTGAAATAAATTAGGAACTAAGATGACATTTTCCAGCTTTAAGCCTGGTTCGCACTATGTCGTTGAAGACGCTGGAGTCGCTAGGGGTGTTGGGACGAACGACCCAAAAGATCCAAAAGACTGAATGTGAACGGCAAATACTCATTCGTTCGTGTCGTCAGGGTCATTGGGAAGTTTATTTTTTAACCCTAATTTAACCGAGCTTTTCTTGAACTTATATATCCTGGGGGGGGGTGCTTTGCACCCCCTCGATAAATCGCCTTAGACTAATGGGAAATCATTCAAACCTGGCAAGGGCGTAGTACTAACCATTCTTTACTGATTTGCAGCTTTGGGTGTGGCCATCTCATTAGATGACGTCACTATGACGTCATAAAGTTGAAAAATGTCAAAATATAGGTTTCTCCAGCTAATTCGTTCTAAAAACGGAAAAAATATCATATAATTCGCTATTTTTCATCTTATTTGCCGTATTATTCATTCCTAACTCAAAAATAATACCTTGATGACGTCACAACCACGAAGTGGGTTTTACGACCAAAAATTGATACAAAACTTGCTAAAATACTTTAAATGTATTGCAAAACCCAATTCTATGCATTGTCTGCAACTTCCGCTGGAAAAAGCTTCACATTTTGCAAAATATACCCAAAATGGCCGCACATGTGACTTCATCTTTTAAAAATGCTGATCTTAGCAAATTCCATTGTTTTTCATAACAAATGAAAGCTCTTTGTTTGCTGATTCCTTTAAGGTATAATAATCTACAATTTGAAACTAATTCTGGTTGTAAAAATATCAAAAACATTGATTTTGTCAATACCATCTTCAAAATATGGTATTGTCATCTGTCTCGTGACTCACACTGTTCAACAATTTTATTGTCAAAATGTAGCTAATAGATAATTAGTAATTGTCAGAAAGTTAGAGAGTCATACCGTTAATAAATGCTCTGCAAAAAACCGACAGGGAGGGTGGAAAACATCCCCCGGTTAAATTAGAGCCCTATTCTACCGGTGGGGGCAAAAAATATCCCCCAACCAAACTTTCTATAATAAAACAAGAAGTAAAGAGAATATTGATCCAATACGTTCTGACTTTTCCTATTATTTAATTGGCAAATAAATTATAAACTTTTAATTGTCATAATTTAAGTCACGTGACCATGAGATGCCCATATTTGGAGAGTGGTAACAAAGAAAATCACCAAAACCGGTATAGATTCTTGGTTTCAGCTCCGATTAAGTCGTGACTGCTACCAAACGATTCCCCTTTCAAAGTGCTTTCATTTGATTTATACTTTACTTATATTTGCTTACGTCAGCAAAATATAAATTATATGACGTCATTCATGTTGATGACGTCATTTTTTCCAATAAACAAAGACAAAATTTCAAAAATTTGATATCAATCGATAGACAATCATATTTTCTTTACTTTTAAGTAGTTTATTGACGTTATATTCCTTTAAATCTGAAATAATTACATTTTTTTGTTTATTGTACTGAAGCTTAAATGCGACATAGTCCTATTGTTCATTTCATTTTGATTTATTATAACAGGGTTAAATACATTCAGTAAAATTTAGATAACTGATTTACAATGTGCCCTGCTTAAAAACAAACTAACCTAATACATTGCTAATATAAGTCAACTTTAATAACCTATATAAAAGAAAAGAAACATTTATAAAAAGAAAGGGACTCAGAAGTCATATGTATATGCTGAACGTTGGTTTAGAAGATCAACCTCTTTGATCTTTCAAGAACGATTTTAATCTCATTTTGAAAGTAGCTAGCGAAGGAGCAGTTTTGATTTCATAGCTCAATAGGTTCCAAACAGTAACTCCTCGATAGGAAAAGCTCCGTTGTCCATATGAAGTCTTACACAGTGGAATCCTGAGATCAGTACTGGTATTGCGTAGGTTCCGATTGCAAGAATCTGACAATTTGTGAAACATTGACTGCATATAGGGAGGTGCAAGCCCATCCAATGATTTGTACACTATAGAGGCTGTTTCAAAGTCAATCATTTCTTTGATTGTGTTAACCATCCTAGTTGTGATATTAATGGCAGGAATTAATGGTCTGACCCGAAGAGCCCGGGTAGAATAGGGTTAAGCCGTTTACATTAGGTCTTTTGGGTCTTTTGGGACGGTTGTTGAGTTCCAGCTACACCTCAACGACTCCAGCGACTTCAACGACCTAGTGTGAACCAGGCTTTAGAATAATAAAAATTGTATTATCTACTCATTTACCTTCCAAGCAGTGGTGGCGCCAGCCGCCAACAACTGGGGGGGACAAACTGTAATGGGGGTCCGGGGGCCAAGCCCCCGGGAAAATTGTCAGGACCACGCCCTTTTAATCCTTGGGAAACGCCATTTTTAGTGCTAAGAAACGCCCTTATTTGTGCTCAAAATTTAGGATCTAACTACCTAACCCCTCCTTCGACAATTTCTCTACGGATTTGGACGAATTGGAAAACCGACTTTGAAGAGAAGTGGGGGGGGGGACGAGTCCCCCCAGTCCCCCCCGTGGCACCGCCACTGCTTCCAAGGAACTTAAATATGCGACCCATCTACTTTTACTTATGCACTCCAGAGGGCTGGGAACAAGGCAAAAGGCGGGAAAGCCCGGAAAATCCCAAACCTCTGGTTGCATCTATTGTGGTTTTTATGCAGTCTGATAGGCCCAACCCAATTCGAGGCGGTGTGCCCGCTTTGATCAACCTATCAAAATTAAAATTTGACATTTATGCTCAGATGGATCTCGATATGAAAAGGAGGTCATGTGTAAACAGCATGGCAACCATTTTGTATTTGAGAATTTAGGCCAAGGCAAGAATTATTAAAGATGGGAATCGAAGTCGCTGTTGGAACATATAACCACGTGTTAATCGGTATTGGACTTTCACATGCAAAGGATAGAGAAAAGGTAATGAATGCAGGATAATCGATACAGATTACTCCCAAGCTTTTCTCCAACCTGGTCCTGGTAAGCAATAATGGTATTGTGGTGTTGTGTGCGGGAGTAATCGGACAAGTTCGTTATTGTCGACGATTACATCATACTTCCTCTCTTTGTCACATAAATACCATATAGGTAGAACAGACTTGCAATGCAACATGAAGTGTAGCATGTGAACGAAATACTACATAGAGTTCGTCAGTCCTGTGTATGTATGGAATGATAGATAAGAAATACTCAAAACTAACTCGTCGTCGTCACATTTCTTCGTCACATTTTATTCATTAGCGACTAACATATCGATTAGTGACTAACCTATCGATAAGCAGCTAATGGAATCTAATGGATCAACTAGTAAATGTACTAATAGATTGCTTAGTCACTAATGGATCTATTCTATTCTCGGCGTACTTCTCCTTTGCACCTATAGAATTTTTTTTCACCTGGTGAGATAGCGTTTTTTTACATGCTGAGTCCGGTGGAAGTATTTTTGAGCTGCAATTTTTTACTATTTTCGCCGTTCGCGTAACCTGTCAATTTTGCTAATCGATCCGTTAGTGACTAAGCAATCTATTTGTACATTTATTAGTTGTTGGGTTAGAGATCCTCTCCAAATTATCGTATAGTTTTTATACGAATTGATACAAATTCAATCGTATTTGGGAAAAGGTGTTATACGATTTAATTCGTATAAGCAAACAAGTGATACAAATTGTATACAAATTGTTTGATTTCTATACGAATTATAAAACGAATGTAATACGTATTTGATACAAATTTGATACGAATTTTATACTAATTGAGTATACGATTTGATACAAATTTCATACGAATTTCTTATACGATTTGCTACGAATTGGGTATACGATTTGATACGAATTGCGTATACGAATTGCGTATATTAGACCAGGTGGTGAAGGGGGGAGGGGGTATCGTCCCCTGAAAGCGAAATTTATGAGACCACCTGACTTTGGTCAATTTTGGGGCGCTGATTCCGAATATCAATGTTATACAGGCAATATCCGGGAACTTCAGCCTCGTTTTGACGTTTCAAGTCACGATTTAATTTTCTGGGGTAAAAACAAAGTGTTGCATGGATGTTGCACTAATGAAAAAGCTAAAGAGAGCTTGGAATTTCTCATATCTCACCTCAAAACGCACAAAGCCAGTGCCAAAATTCAAAATTCTAATAAACTTTCATCCACGATATGTTGCGTCTCACTGGAACGCTGCTGTTTGATATAAAGTTGCGGTCCTGGAGTATTTGCTTGCTTGCAAGATATGAGAAGGAATTTCTTTGTCTTGTTAGTATATAGTTTGACACTCTGTTAAGTGTGAGAGGAAAGTTTTATGTGTCCACCTATAATCCATCAACGAGTTTCTTTTTTCGTCGAAATAAAGAAAATCCTGGTGGCTACCGTTGGACCGCACAGAGATCATTGCAAGCCAATAAGACAGCAATAAAACATCTTCCTGAAAACGGGAACAGCCTGCTAACTTTTACACTTCCTGCCATACTGCTAGATGCCTTTGTATTTACTGTATTTACGTGAAGAGATTGGATGGCTTTACACACACGGATCCTTTTATAAGAAACTAAGAAATTGCCCCAGTACTAAAAGTTTCTTAAATCTATCAGATCTTGGCAGTTTCTTGGAAGGTTCATCAAATTCACGTTATTTTTTAATTCATTCCATGCAACCGAAAATAGCTACATTTATTTAGTATCTAATTACAGTTATATCGAAGAGTCTTTCATAACAGTAGTACTGGCCAGTTTAGCAGTTTGTTATCGACCGTGTGACCTTTAGACTCATGTACAAACTATTACAGAAACTCTAGTACTATGTTTGAGGAGCGCTAGGAAACTTTTGAAAGCTACATCCAAGAAAATCATGGCAGAAGTGTCTTTGAAGCTTTATTCTTGAGAAATATTCATGATAATTTTATGTTTTGAGCCCAATACATTTCTTTTTCTTGTTAATTATTATGCTGTATGCCAAAAACAAATACGTTGCACAGTCGTAGAAACTACGTCTTAATCCATGCATCCACAAAATAAGAAACAAATTAAGAAACTTTTAGTACTAAAAAGCTTAAATTTTCAATGGAAATTAAGAAACTTTTAGTACTGTTGGCTGATCAAAGTTTCTTATAAAAGAAAAAACGTGTACTGGTCTTCTTCAAACCTACGTCTGGACAAAGGTATCAACGACATGTTCCCTTGAATAAAAAACTGGGTAGAAAAAAATGGCTTTCTGTGGATACAAACGTGGAACCACAACCCCCATCGGAAATTAAGATGAATAGTATATAAGTTTATGCTTAGAGTAGAACTCTAGTAAAGTTAAGACTTTTGGATCACACAAAATGTCCGTTCCTAAAACAAGAACTGTAGAAGGAGCAAACCATTTTCTGGTACTTTTCGCATGTCACTGATCACATTATTGTTTCCTCACGAAAACACTTTCCGTTGGATTTTGACTGTTCCTGTTTGATATTGAATCTACTGGTTTTCAAAGAACAGCTAACGTTAGAGATCTCTTTGCATGTCATGTACATATTTCATACAGCAGCGTTCAGCTCTACTTCGATGTGTTTACGGTGACAATATTCAGCCAATTCAACCCGCGTTCTCGCACGTCTGTAAAATGTGATTCGCTTGTTCTTTTTATAAGAAAATCCTTATAAATAACTCAATTTTCAGATCATCAAAAATTAAGAAACTCGACAACTGGCGAAAGATTACTCAGGCAACGTTTTCATTTTGTCTAAAGCTTTTTTATTTTGCCTGAAGCATACTTCCGCTTTTTTGTTGTACTTTATTACTTCGAAGTACTTGAGTAAAGTATCCATAAACAGAGGTGCGGTTTGATAAAACTGGCTAATGAAGTGTTCACGAAGGCACAGGAGATCCCCCTAATGATAAATACAACTGAATTTATTTAGTCCCAAGAGAGGAAAAAGAATAGAATCTTAAGTATGTTGCAATAGCGCCGCGGATACAAGCGTGCCAGTGATTTTAAGTTATTCTTGCACGTGAAATAGTGACAGTATAAATAGTTTGTACAGGAGTCTAAAGGTCACACGGTCGATAACAAACTGCTAAACTGAGGCATAACGGAATAACCAGACCTAGGACCCATATGACCAAGACCCCAACGGACCGGACCCCAGGGGAATGCCCATTCCTGTCCTTCGTGAGTTTGTTTTGTAATGGCGGCGCAGAAGTTTCGCTCCAACGGAAGAGAATACCAGTACTGAAAAGAAGTACCTTCTGGATGCCACAACAAATGCACAATTATATATATCAAATCATGACCAACATAATCATTAAAGACAAAATTCCTTCCAGCTGAAAGGAACAAAGCCTCGCCACGCGGCCCGGCATAATCTGGCTTAATAGGCCCTCCTGTAAATTTTCGACGGCCATTGGGATTGCCAAATTGGCCTAAGGTAAGGTGTACACAACATCTCTGTCTTAAGAGCATAAATCTTACTCTTTCTGGGTTGGGTTAAATCATAAATAATTTTTAAGCTGCAATAATCAAAACCTAAGAGGCCTTCTGAAGGCTTCTCATAAAATAAAGCAGTTGTAAGAAAAAATCATTGGCTAGTAGCAAACTTTGCCTCTCTGCCTTGCTTGGCGATTCAAGAAGGGCCAAGAAGTAGCAGTGATGTAGTGATACCATCAATGTCATGTTTTATCTCTTCGATTTCAGGACTTGAAGCTAGCCCCTGCATGCTCTTTGCAAGTTGGGACAGCAAAATTATTTAGCACGGAGCCTTTTCATAACATATCTGTTTCCAATGTTTATTGTAACAGTAATAATTGTCAGATGTGGGGAAATCTCAAAAGTCATTAAAGACATAGAAATAACTTTGGGAATGTTAATGGCACCCATTCCCAAAACACAACGGATTAGGAAAGAAGCACGAATTGACCCTCTTTGCTTTGGTGAAAGCATTGTAGTTGAAATTCCTGCCTCTTTGCAAACGAAAAGCCTCAGATTTTGTCATTCCAGGAGATCATTTGACATTTGTTTTCTTGTACCGTAAAAGCTCTATTTAGCTTAGCCCCCCTCTCTAATAAACCCTTCCCTTCTGACTCACAGTTTTAAAACCCTCTCTATTCTGTATTATGGCATTAAATTGTAAAAGTTTT
>REGM01000260.1:81626-94892 GCA_004194415.1 Aurelia aurita | reverse complement strand
AGCCTCCACCGTACTGATGTTATCCCCCCACAAGCGTGATGTTATCCCTCCACTGTACTGATGTTAGCCCTCCACCGTACTGAATAGCCTCCACTGTACTGATGCTATCCCTCCACCGTACTGATGTTAGCCCTCCACTGTACTGAATAGCCTCCACCGTACTCAATGCTATCCCCCCACAGTACTGATCTTACCCCTCCACTGTACTGAACAGCCTCCACTGTACTGAACAGCCTCCACTGTACTGCACAGACATTACCCCTGGTGATCTTGTTGGAAACAAAATTGATGGACTTGACCTAAGCTGGCAATTACTGTATGGAGCATTCAGAAGACCGTGATCAAAATACAGGAAATGATCATAGCTCAGGCAAATACAGTATCTTCTTCCGGAAAACAGTTAATTGAAGATTTGATAGAAACTTTATATTGGAATAAATACATTATCAGCCCTAAAGTGAGCTAAGTAAAGCTGCAAAGTATGCTTGTTAAGAATTTGTTGAAGTCCGTTGAGAAATTTAAATACTGATCCTAACAGCAAGGGAACTAAAATCCTAGAGACTTTCAACATCATGTATCGTATAGGGCTTAAAATGCTACAAGAAGGGAATAAACTTAGGTAGATTTATTTGGTGTAAAGTCTCTCAAAAAGACAAGGATCAAAATCAAACAAATGTAGCAAACAAAATCACACGAAAGGCCTGATTTATATTCTCTTTTTTAAAAGGAATGGCAATTTGCACCAACATTTACAGATCAGGGACACGATGGCTGCATAAAAACTGTTGCAACTGGCGGGAAATTTCTTGCATCTGGCAGTACTGATGAAACAATACGGTAAAAAATTAGCGCTAAGGATGGCATCAAGGAATTATTAACCATGATTGTCTGTGTTCCATGATAAGTCAACCAATAAAATCAGTTCAAATCCATTCAGACACGAAAGATCATGGTAAAACATCCCTAGCCATCTTTTATGCAATTGTCTATTGATTTCTTGAAAGAATTCTTGTTTAAATTGAAACAATTGCTTTCCAACACCTTCAAGATCGGGTTTGTTCAATAATAAAAAACGCACACAAAAAAGATAACTGGTCGGCTTCCTCGTTAAACGTAAAAAATCTGTCCGTTACGATCGGAATGTCATGACCTGCAAGATTATGAGCAGACTATGCCCTGAATGAAAGCCTTTGGGATAAATGCCAATTGAGAACTTTCCACTCGACCTACAATGTGAGTAGGCCTCATTAATGTGCGCGAGCAGGCGAGCACCGCTCGCAGGAACGAAATATCCTCACACTTTAGATGCTGGCACCTTTACTGTACTCGGAGTACTTTGATTGCAAGCACATGTTTTTCAACCAATTGCTCGCAGGCACAGAATACCTTTAATGAGGCCTGAATGCGAGGCACTGTAAAGATCTCAATCTCTAGATATATATCCTGTAGGACAGAATTTGCAAAAGGGCGGTTTTTAAAATGCATCTAAAGAGCTAGACTCTCTAAACACAACTCTCTGGGAGAACAGCAATGGCTAAAATTTACTGTATATAGGGCTAGGCTGTAGGTTTTTATTCTTGAGATTTTTATCATGAAGGCATTCCATATTTTAGAAATTTATTTTACCATTTACAATATTTTACCATTCCATATTTTAGAGATTGGGGGTACCCACTTAAGCAGGTAAATTTTTAAGTCGAGTTTAACATGTTTGCTATTAAACAGGGCATTTACCAATATTAATGTCTCGAGGGAGCACTAGCCTTTCATGCGGGGATTGTTTTTTTAACTGACCTGGCAAATAATTAGAAAAATTACACATTTTATTCTCTAGGCTATATGACCTAAAGAAACATACTGAACTTGGATCATTGGCTCAACAAGGTGGTAAGTATGACAATGCTTCATCAATTCACTTATTATCCTATCCCTGATAAAGATATTTGGTATCTTATCCATCTTGGTGGTCACCAGTGGCTGTTTTTAAATAGCGGCATAATGGGAAATGAAGAGTAGAGAAATCACGTATTAAACAATCACAATCAATTTCAGTTACTTACTGAAAAATTATCAAAAAGGGTTTTTGACTATTATAATATTGTAGGTTTCTTACATTATTTTGCGGTATGAAACTGAAACACATAGTAAACTATTACCCAATCCAAGTTGGAAAATATTTGATCTTGCTGTCTTCCTACTTGAAAGTTGTTTCTTTGATATTTTCCAGCATTTAAAGTAAGACAATATAAGAACCATGTAAAAGCACGCTGGTATTGCGATTTTGGTCTTGTAAGTTTGGTTTTTACTGTGTCTGTCGTTTCATAAATTCTACATTGAATCTGCTGGTGGTACAACATATTTGTAGATTGCTTTGAACATTGACACTATTATGAAACATATCTTCTGACGCTCATCAAAGTATGAAACTTCAGATAACTACTGTTATAGTCCAGCTACAGTATATTCTAAATTTTACAGTTGAATGCTATATTCAACGAATTCTACTTTTGTAGGCTCAATCACAGAAATTGCTTTCAGTGGCAAAACTCACATGCTGTCTGCAAGTGAAGATGGCACTATAACCATTTGGGGGTGCAAATCATGGGAATGTGTAAAGACATTGAAAGGACACAGGTAGATCAGTTTATCTCTAAATTAAGCTTTTACTTGTAGCAAAGAATTGCTGCAGTAACAGCAAATAGTTTTGGACGAACAAGTTTGGCGTAAATACTTTGGTGGAAAGCTTTCAGACAGATTTCAACAATTTCAGACAGAAAAATTGTCCAAAAATGTCTGAGAGCTTCTTTATAAGGAGGGTTCTAATATTTGTAGATAAATATTAATATGTCGCCAACGGAACCCGATCTCATTTATGGGCTACTAAAATATGCAACATTTTGGTAATTAGTGTCAATCATCGGCCTATCAGTGATGTAGATCTACAAATGGATTTCAGGTAAAAAGCATTCGCATTGCCAGGAGGCAGACGTGTTTTTCTGGCGCGGATACTTCAAAAGATCGTATTGACACGCGATCATGTAATCATCAAAACGATAGCTCTAACTAAACTTTCTTCGTATATCTTTATTCTTTACTTTAGCTTTAATTTGAAATGGAATAGAAACACAATTAGAAGCAGACCTAAACTCAAATATAAGTGCAATTACAACAAATCAACATGGAAGAACTGCTGACTACGTAAAAAAAATTCCGATCATCTACGACAAAAATACTAACTTCATCACATGTCAGCACAGAAATGCCGTATATAATTTGCACCCAAACTATTGTTTCTACCATTATTTTTTTTTCTGTCTTTCTCTCTCTTTCTTTTTCTCTACTTCCACTTTGTATCAATGATGTTTTGTATATATTTTAGAAAAAAAAACTGTTTAGAACGTATGATGGAATTAATAAGTTTTTAAAATAAGTAAGCTATTTCTTTGAAGAAGGGGTACTTGGCTCGTCAGCCCTCTGGGGTTTCTCTAGAGAAGAACTCCCGTTCTTCCCTGGAGTATCCAAGTATCCTGAACAGCCATTTCAATAATTAAATAATTCATAGTTAGCAAAAATGTAGTAGATAAGAATTGTTGTTTAAAATGCAATTGAAACTTGAAACTTTTGACTCAGGTGAGATATTCATGGAAAGTTTCATCGTTTATAACATCTAATTCATTTTTTTTTCTGGTGATATCTCCTTCCCTACGAAATTGGTCTTACAGACTGATTGGCCATCCAGGTTCGGCTGTCTTGATAACTATATTTTGTAGAGAGATCTATATAAAGAAATTGACTTACCCAAAAGTTTCGGCGGCACAGACTTTCAGTCATTTTGTTCAACCAAAATTGTTGGCTGTTAATGTATTTTCCATTGGTGGATATTTTGCTAAAGGGCGATTATGGCGCTTTCATCCAGAGTGGATCAGAACGGAACGGAACATTTTAAAGGCCTTTCACACGGTAATGGAACAATGAGAAGTGCAAACATTCTATTCCGCAAATATCGGTTTTTATCATATCCTTCAAGTTTTCACTATTTGGCAGCAATATCTGGACTGTCCATAATGTTTTCCATCATTTCTTTATGCCGCCCGTTCTGAGCCTATTAGTGCCAATTCACTGTCTCTCCTCTGCAACTGACATTTCCTGTTGGTCCTTCAATGAAATTATGGAGACTCTGCTACNATTGGTGGATATTTTGCTAAAGGGCAATTATGGCGCTTTCATCCAGAGTGGATCAGAACGGAACGGAACATTTTAAAGGCCTTTCACACGGTAATGGAACAATGAGAAGTGCAAACATTGGTTTTTATCATATCCTTCAAGTTTTCACTATTTGGCAGCAATATCTGGACTGTCCATAATGTTTTCCATCATTTCTTTATGCCGCCCGTTCTGAGCCTATTAGTGCCAATTCACTGTCTCTCCTCTGCAACTGACATATCCTGTTGGTCCTTCAATGAAATTATGGAGACTCTGCTACTGGTGAACAGAAGTGCGCCTTTCCAACTGCCATTCAAAAACCTTAATGGGATCTGTGATTTACTGATTTTACATGTATGCACTGTATTTATGCTCATTTCTTCTCTTTCAAATCTTCGTAAGGATAAAACACAACAAAGAACGACAATAAAACAAACAAACAAACAAATAAAACAAGCAGATCATATTTACATTATCAATACCAATGATGAAGAATATAATGTTCGTTAATTACAAAGTTACAACAGCAATTTTCTCAATTTCATATTGTATGCATACCTTGAAGGAACAAATGGAGGTGGCAGTTTGTATATCATTTGGCAAGGAATTCCATAAGAGGGTGCCACGAAAACATCTGCACTCATTGCCATAAGCAGTTGTTTTAGTTTGACATAACAATGGCAGCTTCTTTTATCTCAAGTTATATTTGTAATCTTTTTGTGTGACTTGGCCCACGAAAATTGGAGACTCCGTGTAACCAAACAGTAACCTGTAATCCACATGTAACCAAATAGCAGACACAATACTCCTTAGTTTCATTTTCAAGTCATCAACGTATTGATTCGTATTGATCGATATAAGCAGTAATTCTTTATAAAAAAAATTGATTTTCTAGAGATGCTGTCAACTCCATATCAATACATCCAACGGGGCGATTGGCGTTATCAGTTTCTAAAGACAAGACAGTCCGGTAAATAGTAGTTCTTACTTTTCTATTTCAGTTTTTGCTTACAAATGTATGAAAATTCGACTTTTCAGGGATAGGTCCCGCTTTGCTGTGACAAAAAATTCCCCGCTTCAATTCTAACATCGCAACTACAAGGTGTTCCAAAAACATGTGCGCCGTTTGAATAGCTACTGTGAAGAAACCATGAATCCAATTTTCCAGTTTTCCAGATTTGTGAATAGAAGAGACTTCAACTTAGAGATGGTACCAAGTTTGGGGAAATCTGACAAGTGGTTGTTGATTTATAGAGAAAGAAAGTCAAAATCACTGGTCGTTTCCAAACCAGAGGATTTTTTCTCCGTACTTAACCCTATAACTTGCAGTTTAACCAAGGGCCTTAAGAAAGAGTCTTCAGTAGACCCAGATATGTATTATTTAGAATAGATTTAGAATAGAAAACATACCAGGATGGTCTTTGTTGTATCTTTGTTGTTCTTCTGTTTTCCTTTGCTTTTCAAACGACATAAATCCGTCGTTTTCGCGAGTTTAAATTCAGCCAAACGAAACCGTTGATAATGCCGCCATTATTTTCGAATCTGGAACTAAGCGAAAGCGAGGCTGGAGACAAAGTACGAGGAAAAGAGAGATGGGTAAGTCATGCGCTGTTTCTTAGCCAATCGGGAAGCTATAAGCATGTCATGTGACAGTGCAAGGCTGGTTACCCTGCCTTTTGTTTTATTTTCCCCTTAGTGCCCTGTTGTATCTGTAAACCAGGGGGGTTGCCTTCACTATTTTCAACGCAATTTTAGGTTTCTATATTGGATGAATTTACAAACAAATGCGGCAGCTGTAAAACAACACTTCAATTAGTATTTATCATACATCATAAGCTGGATTTGCTTCCTTTTTTATTGCATGTATTTTTTATATGAAACCGATCATAAGAAGTTTTAAGTTAAATTTTTCAAAAATCGAGAAACCGGCCTACCTAGATTAAAAAGCTAGGAAACTTTGGTAATTTGAAGCTTCGATTTTCACAGGTCACACAGAATGTTTCGACATTGTCCAGTATTGACAAATGGTTTGAAATTGTTTTGATTGCGATTTCTGTCAATAATTGCTTTGAGATTTTAGTTGATACTTCAATTATGATACTGCAATTCGTTGAAAGTTTCCAAAGACAGAGCACTTATTTTCATCTTGGATGATTTGTTCAGGGATCGCGATGGGTGGCCCACATTGCAGAACACGGAAGCATAACATGAAAAAGCCGGAAGTTATGTGAACTGTTTCAAAGGGCAGGGCAGGAAAGGGGAACTTTGATTAGCACAAAATCAATCATGCCCACTGAAGGTCACTGTAACAGGTTGTTTTTAGTTAAAACAAATATCTGACTGAGAAAATACTGCTTTTGCCTATTTTGACATTTTGGGAGGGCCTGTTTACATGATCCCGCCTTGCCGGGATATCTCGCCTAGGCGGGATATCTCGCCTTGCCGGGATACCCCGGCTGCCTATAGAAACACATACAATTTTAACTTTGCGTTTACATGGGAATTTCATCCCGTCCCGTCTGGCCGGGATGTTTTCATCCCGTCTCGGCATGGCGGGATACCCCGTCTAGCCGGGATGATTTTCTCCATGTAAACAGAAACAGGCGGGATAGCCCGCCTTGCCGGGATGAAATTGACGTCAATGCGCATGCGATAATGATCAGTCTTTTGTTATGGTAATCGCTGAAAGCTAATAAGCGTGGATAATTTTCATCCTGTCCCACCTCTGTCTCTCATGTAAACACAAGCAGAAAAAACGTCCCGGCTAGGCGAGATATCCCAGCTAGGCGAGATATCCCGGCAAGACGGGATCATGTAAACAGGCCCTAAGAATATTATGTAAAATGTCAGGTCTATCTCAAAACTGCTTTCAATATTCTGGGTCTGCGTTCTGGGTCTACGCGATTTTCTTTTGGGTCTACGTGTTTTGGGTCTGACTTGGACACCCCGTTATGATACAAGTGTTCTTCTTGTCTTCGTTGTTGTTAGCAATGAAGTGTTCTTGTAAAAGTGTCTTGTGGCAGCTAGAAATAAATGGAATCATAATGTGAGAACTTAGATTTTTAGGCCAGCTTGTTGGCCTGCCTTTATGGGGCTGAGGCCTACGTGCTGCGATTTGAAGCAGTAAATAGTTCTCACCGAAGTTCTCACCTTGCTCTGTTTTAAATATCAAATTATACCCAGTTGCTCGTTTGGTCTAAACAACTAAGTTGTAGGAGAAGAAAACAAGTTCTTACCCGAAGCTCTCTTTACTACAGCAGCTGTTCGCTCCAGCAGTTGCCATCTTTCGTCAACCACATGAGCAATCCTCTTTCAAATTGGCGCGCTGCTCTTAAATTTTGAAAAGCGCGCGCAACAACACAACCCCCAATCAAATTTTTGGAGTGTCCGGACACGCTTCTATATATGGAAGTAGCTTGGTAACAAGCCTTGGTATACGAGGAAAGAATAAGAAACAGCGCATGACTTACCCATCTCTCTTTTCCTCGTTCTTTGTCTCCAGCCTCGCTTTCGCTTAGTTCCAGATTCGAAAATAATGGCGGCATTATCAACGGTTTCGTTTGGCTGAATTTAAACTCGCGAAAACGACGGATTTATGTCGTTTGAAAAGCAAAGGAAAACAGAAGAACAACAAAGATACAACAAAGACCATCCTGGTATGTTTTCTATTCTAAATCTATTCTAAATAATACATATCTGGGCCTACTGAAGACTCTTCCTAAGGCCCTTGGTTTAACATCAAATGGACTTCACCTTTACATTTGTAGCAGGAAACGCATTTGGGAGTAATCAATGACCAAGAAGATTTGTTAGGAAGCCTATGGAAAGCAATATTGTTGGTTTAAAAGGACTTCATGACTTTGGAGACGCAACATAGCTGATATGGACGCATGTCATGGCCTGCAGCACTTGCGTTGCACATCACCATTTCTAGAAACCCTATCCATAAATCAGCAACTACATATCAGATTTTCACAAACAAGGTCTCAAACTCTAATTTGAAATTTCTTCTATTGAAAAATCTCAAAACGGAAAATTAGATTTATGGCTGCTCCGCAGCAGCCATTCAAACAGCGCACATGTTTTTGGGAAACCATGTACATAATAATACTAATAATAATAATAATAATAATAACAATAATAATAATAATAATAATATCAACTTATAATAATAATAATAGGAAACTTTTAAGCGGCATTATTCAACGCTCATGACTCTATAACTTTGTAGATATGACTTTTATCAAGTAGACTAACAAACATTGGTAGTCTGCAACATCATTAGGCTGTATTTATGCAGTTATATCGTCTTCATAATAACAATAACAATAATGAAATTAGTTACAGTTGGTTAACTAACTATAGTCTAATATCAGCGACATATAACTAATTCAAACCAACTATCTAATTATAAACATAACAGGGTTCTATGTACATATTTTACACGAGCATTCACTCCATAGCCGTATTCTCCCTTGAAAGCTTTTTATGCTCTCACTATTTTTAACAGAATCAGGAAGATTGTTCCACACATAGCTGCCCATAAAACAAATTGAGTTTTTCCATGTGAAGTTGTTGATGCCTGTGGTATTTGTAGGAGATTTTGCGTTCTCGGATTGTAGTTAACTTAGAGAAAAGCGCTCCTGCTAGAGGAGATACGACACATGCCTAAACTGTTTATCTTTTAATCGCACAGCCTTGGTATGCTGAAAGTCGTCCTGCCTTGCCGGGATGATGTAATTATATGGAAAGAAAACATCTCGGCAAGGGGAGTTCCCGCTGACCATAGGGGGATCTCGCTTATGAAAAATGTCCTGTCTAGCCGGGAAATGCTGGATAAAACTCTCATTTAATCGCAATCTGATTTTAATCGCAAGGGTTTCTTCACGAGAGTAGGATCTCGGCAAATCGTCCCGTCGGGAAAAAGTGGGAGGATTGTCTCCATATAATGAGACGCTTATTTTCTCTTCTCGTCGAAGAGCCTTCTTTCGTTTATTTCCGCAGCCAAGCAGGAGAGGAAAGAAGCATAAAGAAGTTATAATATAGGTTGGAGTGGGGCGAAATTGGTCCAACACGTTTTTATCAGTTTTTTATACAAAAATCATAATTCTTAAAGCTGGGACTCTGCAGTGCTGCTCGTCGCTTTATGGCTAACGCCATCGGTGCTTCGAACTTTGTACCTCGATTTACTGATCTTTCTGAGACACAAGTCGATCATTGGCTTATGACATCCAAATGCAAGATATATAAATGTTCCTTGGAAGGATAATATTACGTTAAAGAGGATTTGTAATGGAACATTTAGTAGGAATCCGTTAATGAATCCAACCAGCCATCCAAATCCGAACAATACTGACAGCTTTAGGGTTAGAGCAGTTACAATCAACTTCTTGCGTGCGGGAGCTCGACTGCTGGCATTTGAGAAAACCTTTTTGCTTTTCTTTTCTTGTGAACGAAGCCTCAAAATTGTCATTGTTGTGAGAACGATACTAGCAAGTAGGATCAGGGTCACAGGTAGGGTGAATGCGAATAGATTTGCCCAGAATTTCGCAATAAAGCATCTTCCTTGGTACCCGTAACCAGAGTAATCTTCGTCTGGAATCCCTATAACCACACATAGCAAGACAATGATGGTAGCAGGCAACATAGCAACGATACAGTAAGCCTTAAAACGCTGTTTCTTCACGTGAGATGTTATTGGTTGTATGGCTTTAAAGGTTCTGTAAAGATCAAATGAGATGGTTGCAATCCAAGAAAAACTTAGCAATAAGAACCAATGTAGAAACACTGCGCTTAGTTTACAGTAAGTTTGAGCTTTGCTGAGAAACGCTATGGTCAGCTGCAGTAGATGGGCCAATGCAATGAAAACGGAGAGACAGATGATGTTTCTATCCATTATGGTAAATTCTTCCTTGATTTTGAAATAGGAGAAGATCAGTACCAGAAGGAAAACTGTGCTGCAAGAATGCCCAGAAATATTGATTTTTGCAATGATATCAAAATGAATTGGCTCTGGGACCAATCGATCTGTTGTTCTTGGCTTCTTTGTCATTGGTCTAGAGGTGGTGAAACTCTTCTGCTTTCGACCACTCTCGGGAAGCTTACAAATATATGTTGCTCTGTCAAACACACCATTGTACGTTCTACATTCTTTTTCGCGAGAAACAGTGACTGCCTTTGCAATAACATTTATAGCTAGAAAGAAGAAGTTAGCCAAAGGTGGCGGACCAGGGGGCAGTCTGGTTGGTCGTGGTTTAGGTGGTTGTGGTGGTGGTACAGGCAGTGGCACTGGCGGTGGTACAGGCGGTGGCACTGGCGGTGGCACTGGCGGTGGAACTGATGGTGGCAATGGTGATGGAACTGGCAGTGGTACTGGTGGTGGAACTGGGATTGGTACTGGCGGAAGAATGGGTGGTGATGCAGATGGCGGTATTGACTGTGTTATTATTATTGATTTTGATGATGATAGAACTGGCGGTGGGACTGGTGATAGCACAGTTGATGGAACTGGTGGTACTGGCGGTGGAACTGGGGGTGGTACTGGTGGTAGAGTTGATTTTGATGCAGATGGCGGTATTGACTGTGTTATTATTGTTGATTTTGATGATGGAACTGGCAGGGGAACTGGTGGTGGCAAAGGTGATGGCACTGGTGGTGGCACAAGAGTTGGATTAGGTGGTGGTACTGGTGGGAGAGTGGATGGTGACGGTGATGCTGATGGTGGTATTGATTGTGTTATCGTTGTTGTTGATTTTAATGATGGTGGCACTGGTTGTGGTACTGGTGGTAGGGTAGATAGTGATGCTGATGGCAGTATTTGACTTGTTGCTGCTGTTAGTTTTGATGATAGCGGCACTGGCAGTGTTACTGGTGGTGGAGCAGATGGTGGTACTGGTGGTACTGGTGGTAGAGTGAGTAGTGATGCTGATGATGGTATTATCTGTGTTGCTGTTGTTGATGATGATGATGATGATGATGATGATGATGATGATGATGATGATGCTAATAATGATGATGCTAATAATGATGATGACTGCACAGGCAGTGGCACTGGTGGTGGTGCAGCCGGTGAAACTTGTGGTGGGACTGATGGCGATTCTTGTTGTAGAGTGGGCGTCGAGGCTCTCGGATTATTTCCAGAATCATCTCTCAAATCATTTATTTCTTCTTTCCCTTTTGGCTTAGGTATTAAACTTGTATCAATATCATAACACCAACCGCGTACAATTTCTTTTCTCCCCTGCAGTAATGTTGGGTAATAGAAGCATTCCGAGTGACCCATTTCTACCTTCCTTGGACATTGCAATCTTGTAAAATATGTGTCGATTCTACGACAAATTGATTGCTTCGCAGTTATGTTCGTGTTGACAGATGTCTCGTTGAAGATCAGTGCTGCTACACGATAGAGGTCTGGATAGGCTTTTAATAACGATGATTTAACTATCATGACTTCGTTGTTTAGGATCGCTTCAATTTCATTTTGAATCAGATTTGAAACGCTTGAATTATTCCTTGCAGTTGGACGTCTAGTGAAGGCATTCGTTGCAGATATTATTACCACAACATAAAGCCATGCTATCCAAAATCTCAATCTCTTTGCGCGAACTCTTTTTCCTTCTTTCAGCTCCATTTTCTTGTGATGAGTTACTTCTATAATGCCTCCAAAAACGTCTGTGTAAAATGTACTTGCCATAGGAGTAAGTTATAAAGTTTTCAATCCGAATATGGTATCTCTTTGTTTGCCTTGGAAATAAGTGGTGAAAATTTCGATAAGCATTTACTTGTTTCCCAAACAAATGCAATTTAATTCCTGTTTAAACGGTCTCAGCACTTGGATAACGAAGTTGCTCCAATGGCTGTTATTCAAAGACAGGTGCCTTAAGAGACCCGTAAAGAGAGTTTAACATTTGCTTGTCATCTTTAAGTGTGTAGCAGCTAGCTAAACAAGTAACAAAGGCAGTAATTATGTTGTTTGCGTAGCTTTTCTCGCACTTGCACGTATACCAATTGGAAGTACCACCATGCAATGCTGATAGTTCTAGAAGGGCTTCGGAGAAAAAATCAACGTTCTAGAGATAAGGGCCGAGGAAGGTTGTCTGGTCGGATTCCGCAATAAGCCAAGAGGAGCTTTCGGGCAGAGATGATACTCAAAATTTGCTTGTAACGTTGCGGGACGGCTTGCAGCAAAATTTGCATCGTGCAATATGCCAAAATCTAGTGGTGAATTTTGAAGTCCCTCGAAAATTTTACAAGGCAGTTTCATTCAAAGGAGAACTCACGTCTTGCTTCTCATGAACAATGCGTATTGCCATTCAGAATTATTATAAAATTATAATTATTATAAGGCCTTATTTCTTAGCTTAGTGCAATCAAAAATAAGCTACGCCTTAGAAGTTTATGGAGTGGCAAAAGAAAGTCACTTAAAGCGACTCCAATTACTACAAAATAGAATGCTTAAAATCTTACAGTTCAAAAATTATAGATACTCTACAAATATTCTACATAAATCCTATGGAATTGTAAAAGTCAAAGATCTCTATGAAGCAAAAATTCTAAAATTTATGCATAAAGTGTATCATAATTCAGAAAAACTTCCAACTGCATTTCAAAACTATTTTGAAACCAATGAGGACAAATATAAGTACGAAACAAGACAAAGAAAAGACTATAAAGTATGCAGAACAAGTAAACATTGGGGTGACCAAATGCTTAAAAACAAAGGCGCAAGACTCTGGAATAGTCTTCCAGAAAACATAAAACATATCAATAATGCAAAAATATTTTCTGCTAAAATAAAAAATCTTAACCTCCTTCGATACCAGTAAAAAAGAAACATAAAAAATAATTACGAAAGTACAAAATAAATTAAACTTTAACACTATTCAGGACCAATCATTTAAGCTTTTCACAGTTAGCTACTACTCTTCTTCATGTTACGTTTTGTATATATTTCCCATGTTTTGTTCTTAAAACGGCTCAGACTAGATAAGCTTTGCTTTTTCTGAGTCGTATAAGTTATACGTTGTATTTAGTATTTCTTATAAACAAAGTTTGAATTGAATT